>FJUX01000243.1:6076-20094 GCA_900074905.1 Rhynchosporium agropyri | reverse complement strand
TTCTAGAATACTTTAATAAAGTTCCTAGGGATTAAATAAAAACTATTAATAGCTTTCTATCTTTAGATTAATAAAGGAAATAAAAGAATAAACWAAGTAGTTAAAGTAWACTTATACTATTATATTAACTATTAATAAAATAATTAGATAGAACTATTACTACTAGTAGAGTTTATATATAATAGCTTAACTATAGAAATAATAAAAGTTATATTATTCTTTATGAATTATAGTTACGAACTTATTACTTATAAAGAGCTTAATATTACTATTAAGGATAATAATATAGCTTATATCTAAGTCCGGAATATCTAGGACTTATATAAGGAACTTATAGAAGAACTCTAATTCGTAGTAGAGAAAAATACGTATTATTATAATAAGAACTATAATTAGAAGCTAATACTATAGGAGAGAGATAAGGTTTACTTTCTACGAAAAAATATTAATATATAAAGACTAAGTAATAAGCTAAACTATAAGAAACTTAGATTATTTAAAATTAAATAAGTTAAAGGACCTTTGAATTATAAACTCTAGCTATTAGTTATAATAAAGAAAATATTTCTAATATTCTATATATCCTTATTAGAAAAAGTATTACTAAGAGTACTACTAGCCCTAAAGATATATACTAAACTAATTAACTTACTTATAGAATATAATATAAAGGAACTACTAGACTATTAGTATAAAAGAGATATTATTAAATACTTAGTAAAATAGAAGAACTACTTATATTTAGAAAATATATAAGAACTTAAGTTAAGCTTTTATTATTTAGTATTACTAGCTAATTTCTATTAATAAAACCTAGATCTACTTAGAGTAAGTCCTTAGGATCGAAAGGAAGTTCGATTATTAAATCGAACGAGAGATTAATAGGGATATTAGAACTAGAGGGTTCCGCGCTTACTAGCTTAGTATCTTTAAGCGCTTTCTCCTTTTCCTATTTCTCTTTTTCTTCCTTTTTTAGAGCTTCGAGAGTATCGAGCTTAGCTATTAAATTTAAACTAATAGTAATTATCTTTTATTACCTTTTATATAAGAAACGTTTCTATTTCTTTAACCTTATAATCCGCGTATAGAACTTAGCTATAGCTAAGTCTTCCTTATCTTCTAACTTTTCGATTTATAAATCTAGACTCTTCTATTCGGAAGCTATAAGTATCTAGTTCCTTATACGAATATCGCAGGATTTATTTAGTTAAATATAATAACTATATCTAGTTAGTTTAAGATTATAAAGCGATATATACTCTTTATATTCCGCTTTTTCATATCTAGTATATAGTATTATAATTCTACTACTTAGTTCTATTTATCTTCTAAGTATAATATAATCGACTTATTTTATTAAGCGTTTAGAGGGTATAATAAAAGAAGAAGATAGCTATAAGTAGTTATTAATATTTCCTTAGATATACTTAAGCGTAAGGATACGCTAAAACAGAAAGAGGATAATATCACGAACTAGTATAGTTCTTAGTACTAAAACCGTCTTAGTATCAGAATACTAATAGTATTACCTAGTAGTAAGTACTAGACGGGTTTTAGTACTAGAAAAGAGTTAGTACTATTAGAGGAAAAGTATCTATATAGTTATAGTACGAAACAGCGAGTAGTACTTTACGTCTATCTGTATTATAGCTATAGGTGATCTAGGATCACGTGATATACTAGACTACTAGATAAGTCGCGAGAGCTTACGCACTCTACCAGACGGTTTCATATAGCTAGTATAAGAGAATAGAAGTTCTATATAAGACTAGCACTTCTATTATTAGATAGGAGCTTCGTGCTTAAATTCATATAGTAATTAATACCTACTTATAACGTCTTAATTCCAATTAAGAACCGAACTTCTTATTTACTTTACTTTATAGCTAATACTAACCGACGAGCCTATACACCGCGTACCAGTCAGAACCAGGAACGTTATAGTATTATAAGTAAGAGCTTAATAACGTACTAAGTCTACTAAGGTAAGGAATCGCTCTAGTATAAAGCTTTAGATAATCGCGTCGAACGACTCTCTTTAATTCAGCTCCGTTATATCGAAGCCCTTCTTATCTGCTAGTATTAAAGTAGTATAGAATAACGCTAATACTCTAGCTATAAAACTCTAAGCGATAAGTAGCTTAAGGATATAATATTAAGAAGTATCTCTTAATATTATAGTCCAGCTCTATATAGCTATATCGCCTTAAATAGTATACTTATTACTAATAGTCCTAGTATCTATATTATAATAAGTCCGTACGATAGAGTTAAGTGAATTTATCTATATATGGAATTATATAGTAATCCTAAGATACTAGTCCTGCCTTTTATACTAGGACTCGGAATTTTACTACTTATCCTTCGCAGATCGAATATAATATACTATTAATTAATCGCTATAAAGAAGCTAGAGACGATCTTTAAATAAATTCTCTTAGTTAAGCTTCAGTTAGCGAAAGAAGATATTATTATAGATACTCTCTATACTAGTAATCGTCCTCTCGTTCTCGTATATAGTACTAAACTAGTAGTACTCTATCTTACGTAATAGTAATTAATCTATTATAAGTATAGAAAGATACTTCTTAGGAGAGTCTTTAAAGATAATATAAACTGCTTCTAGATAGATTCGCTTAATAGTATTAGCGATAAGAGATAGAATAATCTATTTACTAATAAGGATACCGGATATAAGCTCAGATTATAAAGATAGTATATTAGGGTTTATAATAGGTATATTAGCTCTACTTATACTAAGAGAGAATATAATATCTTTCTAAGAAAGTAGAATAGAAAGATTATATATTAATTATATTAATCCAGATATAGGTATATCTAGATAAATAATAGTAGCTACTATAGTCATAGCTTACTATATCTTAATATACTTAAGTACCTCGTCTTGTTTCTTATCCTAGAAATTAATATTATTATATATAATTATAGTTCATATATTATATACTGAAGGTACTAGTTATAACTAATTAAATAAGAAGTTAGAATATAAATTAAAGTAAATTGAAGTAAGTTAAAGTAAGTAAGCTAATAAGATAAGTATAAATATAATACTGGCTTAAAAAGTAAGTTAAAGTAAGTTAAAATAAGTAAGCTAATAGAAAATAGATATAGATAGGATAAGCTCCTCTCGCTTATAAAGTAAGTTAAAGTAAGTAAGCTAATAGAAAATAGATATAGATAAGATAAGCTCCTCTCGCTTATAAAGTAAGTTGAAGTAAATAAGCTACTATACTTTGAAATATAATAATAATAACTTTAATTTATTATTCGCAGTCTTATAAGTATAGTATATCCCTAGTCCAGAGAGCACTTCTATAACTCTACGTTTAATACTAGAGCCGAGTAGATAGAGGTCGAGGCAGGACTAGAAGTAGTTAAACTGCTTCTTAGCTTAATAGAATAATATAATAGCTATAATTGTAAGAGTAGATCCTTTCAAATCACTTAAGCTAATAGACTTATCTATATTGTATCCTTTTCAGTATATATAGTAATTTTGGAGTAGAGTAACTAGAAGTAACGACTATCGTAGTGCTATAGATTATATTATTACTAGGCTTTTATCGAGATCGATTATATCTTTCCCTTATATTATATTATAGTTTCCAAATAATAGTATATAGCGAAGTTCCTTATATTCTACTAATAAGACTATATTAATCTTTAGAATAAGAGAAGCAAACTAGGGCATAATAGTTATATTGCGAATTATACGACGATAGAGCTTAAGTATATAGAGAGATCTAGTATCGATATAAGCTTCGGTTTCGTTCTTATCGTTAGCGTTTTCTTTAATAAATACTTATAAGAATATATATACTATCTATATCTTATCTCTAATAACGCAGAGTACTTCTTCTAACTTCTACCTCTTTATAATCTACTTTTTATTCCGCGAATTATAAGAGTATTCTTACTCCTCTCTATTATTATCATTATTATTATTATTATTATTATCATCGAATAATAATAAGTATCGAGCGAAAGATATAGGTAGAGGGCTCGACTCTGGATAAGGAATAGTTAATAAAGTAGAAAGCTCGCTAGTAGGCAGAGGGAATAGTACTATAGTTAAAAGTCCCGGAGAACTATAATATATATCGAACGATTTACTACTAGGATATTACTAGCGTATTAGACGCGGAAGAGTTAGTATTAACTAGTCGTTATCGATAGAGGTATCTTACGTAATAGGGAGGAGAGGCGTTCGCGGATTAAAGTAGGAATATATTTTTTATTAATAGTAAACTATATATAGTCGATAAAAGAAGGAGATATTAAATAGCAGAGATTATAGATTAATAGAATAGCTATTAAATATACTCTTCGGATTTTTTTGAAGACGTTATTAAAGTATCGAACTATCCTTTCGCAGCTGAGCTCGAATTCAATTAGCTTTATTACTAAGTACTACGCTCTAGAGGCGAATTTCGACTATTTTCCCTTAGACCCTCTAGCGGGATTTCAGATCTCTAGCCTCTTATTAGTTAACTTACTTTAACTTACTTCAACTTACTTCAACTTACTTAGTATAGCGCTAATTAGCGATAAGTAGGGCAGAGCTATAAATCCACGCTTAGGAGGGTCTGAGTTTCCTGAGATAAATGATATCAAACTTCGACTTACGATAGTTCCGAAAGCAAGGAAGAATGACTGGAAAGCGCGCTCAATGCTGCCGCAAGATAAACCTACCAAAATCACACCGAATTTGTACAGATGTCCGAATCAAATAATTGCTAGGCTATTAGGAGAGTTAAGGTAATTGGATAATTAACCGGGGTCCTCGAATCTGTCTACCTAGGTATTGTTGCCACAGGGGGCCGCGGGGGGAATCTGAGGGGGGTGCTGAAGGGGGCCCCCCTCAGCAGAAGTACAGAATACTCGAGAAGGTATCGTGCTCTACTTTTACAGAGTCTACAGACTACCTATAGTAATCTTCTGTGGTTGTAAATCACTCACCTTACTTTCGGGCTCGTGCTAGTGGCTATACTAGCATTTCAGTGCATTATACCTGGTAGGATTACACTTCGCCGAAGACAAATCTCACTCGCTTCGCCTCCCTAGACAGCATTCGCACCCTCCTCGGCTCCTCGAATGTCAACAAGCCTCGCTTATTTCTCACTACTTCAAGCAGTGTTTAGTAGCATGACATGTAATATCAAGATCTTATCGAGTCACAGAGAGGTACGAAGACTATTCTTTAATGAGACGGTGTGATAACAAGCCGCTCATCAGTTTATGTTTCTTGCTATAAGTTAACAGCTTCCTTGCTCTATTGCTCGACTAGTAACAAAGATGTACTTTGCTTCCTCGAGGGTAGGGTAGAGGTCTCCATGAAAATTTTCAATAAGGCCTTGCTTTGGAGTATTTGGTAGTTGCTAGCTAGGAAAGAGATACGGTTGCTTTCGAATACTAAATTCACCAGGATAGAGAGACGATTGAGCTGTTCAGAGACGACGACCTGAATTTTGAAAGCGTTCACACATTTGTGTTCCTCAATTCGCATACTTGATATCGTCAAAAGACTGTAAAATCGATGAGCTCCGAGTAGTAAGTAGGCCCTCTCCCACAAGAAGGGGATGGGTATTCATCCGAATATTCTCCGAAGGTGGGGGAACTCTGGGGTTTAGCGTTTAATACTCGCTGGAAGAAATGAAGCGCACGCATTAACTATAGCAGAAACTGCTGAACTTGAAAGAGCAAGGAAGGAATCCGCCTGTCCTCGAAAGCACTATCGAATCCTTGTTACTTCCAAAGATCATACGTTATTACTCTCAAGCTCCCAAAAGTCCTACACTCGTCATAAGACTCGGCTGCCTCACTTCTTAAATACTCATATTCGGACTCAGGGAGTATCAATCAAGATGAAAATTCTTATCACTGGAGCCGCAGGCTTCATCGGACAGCTTCTAGCAGAAGTCCTTCTAAACGATGAATCTTACACAGTGGTACTCACGGACGTCATCCTCCCACCCATCCCAAAAGGTGTCAAATATCCTCAAAATGCCATTCACATGCAAGCCGATCTCTGCGCCGACACTAGTACGGTGATCAACAAGACAATAGATGCCGCCTTCGTATTCCACGGCATCATGTCTTCCGGCTCGGAAGCAAACTTCGATATTGGCATGAAAGTCAACTTCGATTCGACACGAAATCTACTCGAGGCTTTCCGCGCCGTTCGACCTGGAGTGAGAATCATTTATGCTTCTAGTCAGGCTGTATATGGGCGACCATTTCCCGAGATTGTGGATGAGAATGTAAGGCCAACGCCGGAATCATCGTATGGAGCTGCGAAACTCATGTGTGAGACACTAATCAATGATTACACACGACGGAAGTTCATCGACGGTATCGTTCTGCGCTTTCCCACCATCACAGTCAGACCGGGAAAGCCAACAGCAGCCGCGAGTAGTTTCCTGAGTGGGATGATAAGAGAGCCTATGAATGGTAAAGAATCCATCATTCCGTTGAGGGATCGCACATTCGGATCGTGGGTGTGTTCACCAAGAACACTTGTTCTGAATCTGGTGCATGCGCTGAAATTGGACTTAACAAAGGTGCCGCCTCATGTCAGAGAGATCAATATGCCGGGTATGCGGGTGACAATTCAAGAGATGATGGATGCTCTGGTGAAAGTGGCTGGAAAGGATGCATTGAGCTTAATTAAGGAAAAGGAGGATCCTGTGACGGAGGCGATTGTGAGGGGTTGGGCGGATCAGTTTGATACTAAGCATGCTTATGCTTTGGGGTTTCATCCTGATGGCTCTTTCGAAGAAGCTGTGATAGATTATCAGAAGAGCTTGGAGTAGGGACGTGAAGCAAGAAGAAGGCGCGGGACTAACAGGGAAAGAGCTTCTTTACGCTTGGTTTCCTCATGATGGATCTGTTTTTAGGTAGGCAAGGCCAGCCAAAGGATGACTAGCCAGTGTATTTTGTTGTCTATAGTCGTATTCATCAACACGTGGTATGAAGAGTCAATAGCAAGACCATCGGAGCTTCTCCAGTCGCGTGTTTTTCTTCGCAATCAGGTGATTCGGATAATTGCTTTTGCTGCAAACAAGGGAATGGAATATGGCGTCCGTTAAGGGCGTGGTGGGTGTCTCATCTGAAATTTTATCAATGCGCACGGGGAAACCCTATGCCGTGATCATACCCTATTCCCTCATATAGCGACTTATAATACGAAGAGATATCTATAGAGCTATACTAAGATCTAAGGTAATACAAGATAAGGAAGTGATTACCTGATAAGAAATCTAAGCTCTAATTGTATTAATCGTTAGTTTCCGCTCCTTTCCTTCGGATTTTATAAGTAGCCAAGGCTTTGGTCCTTTGGATTTTAATAGCGGAAGTATAGGCGGCCGTATATCCCGGCCGAGCCGCATCCACCCTCAGATAAGTTATCTTATCTATTGAAGCACTTAGATATCTTAAATATACTACCTCATTATCTAAATATAAAAGGTAAAATAATAATAAGAACTATCGACTTTCGAATAAGTTAATATTTAAACTAAGTCATATGACTAGATATCAAATATACGCGAGTATGCCAAGGTATCAAATATACGCGAGTAGCCGAGGCTTGGGCAGATATAAGTAGAGCTTCGAGCGCGTATCCGCTAAGTATTATTATTCTTTATCTATTATTATTATAATATTAAATATAAAAGATTTAAATTTAAAAAATATAGCTATTAACTTTTTATTACTATTATAATTTAAAATACTATAGTTGAAAATTAAGTATAATAAGTAATTCAGATATCTAGTTCTTATGATTTTCCAGATGAAGTACCCGCGTCTTAACGGACGCCATAATAGAAGTCTATTCCGGCAACATTCCGACTTTGTTCCGGAAACGGTCCGGCTATCTCAATAATGCTTCTAACTGCTCGTCATCTGTCTCTCCAAGTACTGTTTCATATTGCATTGTTTGATATGGCGTAGTTAATATGAGAAGAGATACCTCAAGTATATTCAACAATCGAATATGCCTCTCTATCAGTTAATAACTATCATCTCATTTCTTGCGAGATAATCCACGTCCACTAGCAACGCGCTTATTGCCAGCTGCCATGACAACCAACAAGTGTACAGAGTATATCCAGGCTTACTACATGTGATCTTGATCTTCTCTTCATCAGTCCTGCATAAATTTTAGTATCATCGTATCCAGTGTATGACCGTATCTTCTCCGCATTTATAACGGGGTTAAGGTTAGGCTCACATCAAATACGCCATCTGGACTAAAAGATCATAATATTCAGCGCATGCTAAATATGCCTAATACTGTATATATATAACCGACTATCACGTGCCTATTATAATATCTCCCCTCTTAGCAAGCTCGTCCTCGAGCGCTTTAGGCCGAAGAATTATCGTGACTCGCCCGGCTAATATGCTACGTTAAACCCCTAAGGGATATAACGTATATATCGACGTAAGAGATCTTATAATCGATATTATCACCTCTTATTAGCTTAACGTAAGTAGTTTAAATATATCATACTACGCTCGCTCGCTTAGCTTTGCTTATCTAGCTTCTCGCTTAAGGGCGCCCACGTTAGCTATACTCAGAGGTACTCTACTAGAAGACCGGATACGCTGAATATTCTGTAACAGGGTTGAGGTTAGGCTCATACTAACTATGCCATCTGGACTAAAAGATCATAATATTCAGCGCATACTGAATATGCCTAATACCGTACATATATAACCGACTATCACGTGCCTATTACAGCATTATCGCAACTCCTTCTTCGGTTCTAGAAATGTACTAGTGATACTTACACCAGTTGAGCTAGTGTTGCAAAGTGGACATATGTTGAGAGTACAAACAAGTCTGACGAGCAGCGATATTTCTTAGGACGGGATCGGCTAAAGCGGCGATCTTGGCAGTAATAATAGCTAGATAATATTAGGTTAATACTTTAAAGTAATCAAAAGAGCGATATACCGGCGTTTTTAATATTACGATCAGTTTATTAGATAAGAAAGAGAATAAGAGAAGGGTGGAAATCCTCTATATTATTACTCTCGACTTTCGGCTTAGGCTATATAACTAAAAGATATTAATAATAGGATTTAAATAAATATAAGAAAAATAAAAAAGACTAAAGCTTACTAATAAAAGTACTAGTTAAAAGATTCTTTTTGATCTAGTATAATCTTTATAGACCTTTCTTTTTTATTATATTAGCCTTTATTACTAAGAAGGCGGCTGAAGCAGCTATATGTATCAGAAATTAATATGAATGCAGCTATACTTAGAACTACTATGACTTAGCGTACGCTATATACTTGGCTATAACGGGTTGCATCCAGAATGATGCTTAGCGCTAGACACCTCGCTGACTAACACTACTAAGCCACTAGTAGTAATAGTACTATATCTGTAACGACAAAAGACTCAAGGCGGTATACGAGCAGGGATAAAACAATTAGGGAGGCTAAGAGCGATCTTATATGATCTACTACTAAAGAAATAAGAAGATAAGGAAGAAAAGAAGAGATATAGAGTATAAGGCACCTTATATATATATACCGGTACTAGTCCGATACTATACCGAGTCGGATAATAGTTATACTAGGATACCTATAATACTTATGAATTTAGGCCCCGGTTTCTATCCGTCTCCTTATATAATATTCAGGTAAGCTATTATTGTATTACCTCCCCCCTAAGAAGAGCTTAACCCTAAGCTCGTAAGTATAACGATAGCTTACCTGAATATCATATAAGAAAAAGGATAGATACCGGGGCCTAAGTTCATAGGTATTATAAGTATCCCGGTATAACTAGTATCCGACTCGATATAGTATCAGATTAGTACCGGCATATATATATAAGGTGCTTTATACTCTATACCTTTTCCTTTCCTTCCTTATCTTCTTATTTCCTTAGTAGTAGACTATATAAGATCGCTCTTAGCTTTCCTACTTATTTTATCTTTACTCGTATACTATCTTAAGTCTTATATTATTATATTAAATAAAAGGATTAAGATAGCTAGAGATAGCTTAATATAATATCTTACTACTAAGTTAGTTATTCGATAACTACTCGTATATAGCTAAGATTCTAGAGATCTCTTAGATAGCTATAAATCAGGGTTTAATTCAGCTTATCGCAAATAGTATAATATATTGGATTTATAACCAGTACCTTGGTCAGTTTTGCCTGCATCGGCATACACACCCGGTATCTTATCAATACATGGTCTTAGTACCTGGTTCAGTACCCTGCGCATATACCTTATTATACCTAGTATCTACACCCTATATCTTATCACTAGCCTATACCCTGCATACTCTATTAGAGTTACTATAAAGGTTCTCGATAGAGTTMTACTACTCTCTAGTACGTATATCGTACTTCTAGAGGTTTCTACTGACGTAGTATAATTTTACAGTATATATATCTTCTTCTATAGAGTTCTGTATTACGTAGTATAGAATGTTCTAGAGAGCTCACATAGCTATATAAGTAGCTAGAATCTCTCCTGTAGTTAGCTCTCTTCAAGCAAGTAAGTAAAGCAAGTCAAATTAATCACGTATTATTCTGTTATTCTGACCTTTTAGCTGATTTCCACCTTTAAACTTCACATGGTAGCAATTCACTTAGTGAAATCAGCTAATCAGACGCTTCCTTCGATCGATCTCGCATAAACTCGCTTCCGTTACTCCTTACCGATAAAGGAGCTTCCTGATCAGGCGTTACTTAGTCGTTTTTAACGATTTCTTTCGCCTAGAGCTAGTAAGCTAGCCCCTTTGAGCCCTACTTATATAGCTATAGCGAATCAGACTCGTGGCCCTTAACCCTAAGACAAAGTTACAGGGAAATTATAACTTATAACCTCTCGAAGCCTTTAGAAGTAGAGACGACCTAGTGACCCTAGGTACGAAGGCTAAGATCTTATTCCGGGGTGCCTATAGCTACTGCCGACTTAGTTTAGAAGCTAGGCCTCGTTAAGTAGTAGTATATAGCTTCTGATCGCTATTTAGCTTAGTATATATTATAAGTCAGCTAATATAAGCTACTATTAAGTATAAGAAGCTATCCTCGGAGAGGGTTACTTAATAGTAGTACTTGAGGCGCTGTGAGGTAAAACTAGGCCTAGTAGTAAGGTTAATTCAATAGTAAATACGACAGATATAGTTGCTATATACTAATATTGATTTTAACTAAGCGAAAAACTCGGTAAGATAGCAAGCTCGGCGTAGCTACTATCTTTTTCAAGGGCAAGATAAGGTCAGTATCTTTTCAAGCTACTTAGTAGCTTATACGAGTTAAAGCTCGTACTATTAAGACCTCTTAGTACTTAGTACTATTAAACTACTTATACGGAATCATGTCTTCCTTCAAGGGAGATAAGCTAGTAGGCCGCTCTAACTATATAGAGTAGCTTAATACAGCTAGCCTCTACTTAGAGGTAAACAGCTATATATCTTATATTAACAGTACTAAGACTAAGCCTAGCCGAGCTCTCTACTTCAAGTCAGAAGAACGTATTAACGCGTAAGGCGAAAAGAGAGTAGATTATACTTCTTACTCTCCGGAGCTAGCGATTAAATACTATAAGAGACTAGCTGATTTTGAGCGTGTAAATAAGAAGGCTTTAGGCGCTATTAAGTCGATTATATCACTTGAAAACCTSGATAGATTCAAGGATAAGACTAGCGCAAAAGACCTATAGGAAGCTATTATAGCTACCTACGGTTCTACTAGCCTAGAGGAGATTAGTAGGTATATAAATCGTATTATCGATAATACCTACTCCTCTTATAAGAATATAGACGAGTATACTAGCGTAATTCAAGCTAGTTCAGTCTACTTAAAGGAGCTCAAGTATGAGATTCCAAAGCTTATACTAGCTAGCCTTATATTTAAAGGTTTACCTAGTTCTTTTAATTCTTTTACTTCTAGGAAGTATAAAGAGATCTCTAATAACCTTTCTTCTATCGATATAGAAGGTTTAATAAGAGATCTTATATCAGAAGAGGCTAGAATAAATACTTCTACTGATTTACAACCTAATAAGGCTTTTAAGGGGAAGAATTCGAAAGGCAGTAAGAAGTRTAGTTAYTRTAATAAAATAAACTATATAGAGGCAAATTGCTATATAAAGCACCCTGAGCTAATACCTAATAAATCGACTAATAATAAGAAGAAGTCGAAAGGTAAAGGCGCTAAAGAATCAAGCGAGGAGTCTACTAAGGCCCTTATGAGTTCTTTCAGTAGTACTAGTAGTAGTAGTAGTAGTACAGCAGATCAAGCTTACGCTACTATATATAACTATAGAATAGTACTCGATTCTGGCGCTTCTGAGTATTATATACCGAATAAGAGCTAGTTATTAGACTATAAACCTATATCTAAGAAGTCTATTACTATCGCTAATAGTGATATTTTACCTATAATAGATAGAGGAGATATCCCTATAGTCACTAGGGAAGGCGATAGAGTACTTATTAAAGACGTRAATTACGTACCTAGCCTTAAAACTACTCTCCTAAGCTCTAAGGAACTAACTAATAAAGATTRGAAAGTTACCTTTAATAAAAAGGGTGTAAATATATCTAATAGCTCTATTAATATAGAAGCTAGATAGCATTATAATACATACTACTTAGAAGTAGACGTAAATCATGAGCTGCTCGAGCCTATGTCTTTTAAGGTAGACTCTAATAAAAGTAGCAAATTAGACCTATATYATAARCGTCTATTGCATACTAATAAGGAGTTTATCTATAAGACTATAGAAGGATCTAAAGGATTAAAAATCCAAAAGGGGTTAGATTTATCTGACTGTTCTGCTTGTAATAGCAGTAAAATACACGCTATAAGTAGTAATAAGCTTATGTCGGATACTCCTCCGCTTACTATCTTTGATATAGATATAGYGGGCCCTTTTAAGATCAAAGGTCTAAAGGGAGAAAGATACTTCTTAACTATTGCCTATAGAGGCTCTAGAGCTATTTGGGTATACGCTCTAAAACATAAGGCTAAGGCGTATAATACCTTAATCGAGTAGTGTAATATAATAACTACTTAATTTAAGTAAGGTAAATCAAAAATCGTCGCTAAGATTAGAGCCTTTAAGCTAGATAACGCCGGGGAGTTTAAATCTGATAAATAGACTATCTTTTATAAAGATAAAGGTATTATTTGTGAATATACTAGTCCTTACTCTCCTGAGCAAAAYRGTATAGCAGAGCGTTTAAATCGATRTCTTATAGAAAGGCTTATAGCTATCTGTATAGATAAGAATATACCCTTATTCCTTTAGCCTCAAATAATCTAAGGAATAGCTCATATAAAGAATCGCTCTTATAATTCGGTYATTAAAAAGAGTCCCTTTRAAGTTCTCTTCGGTAAAAAGCCTACTCTTAATTATATTAGAGTATTAGGCTCTCTTACTTACGTTCTTATTAATAAAAGGACTAATAAGTTTGAAAATAAATCCGATAGAGGTATACTCGTAGGGTATAAGTCCGYAAATAACTTCTTAGTATATATACCTGAGAAGAGAGCTATTATAAGCTCTAAAAACGTCTTAATTAAGGAAGATTTAACCTTTAAGGATAAAGTGATCTCTAAGGAAGAATTAGAATCCTTTAATAAGATACTTGAAGATTGCGAGACCTCTAACTGTTCAAATCGCGTGATTTCTTTACTAATAGATACTCCTAAGTCAGACTTATCTAGAGTTGAAAGCTCGGAGAAAATAGATAGTAAAATAGCTAATAATTTATTAAATAAAGAAAGAGTTATAGAAGATATAGAACTTGATCTATTCAACGATCTAGCCGAAGAAACACCTATAGTAGAAGTACCTAAAAGAGGTATAAAACGTAGAAGGGACTACTCTAATTAGGTATCTAACGTTACTACTAGAAGTTACGCTAAAAACCCTGATATAGCCTTAGCTATTCAGAATAATAAGCGATTAATTCAAGAGCAGAAAGAGGCTTATAGCGTATATAAAAAC
>FJUX01000242.1:25813-38981 GCA_900074905.1 Rhynchosporium agropyri | reverse complement strand
TAATATTAGAGAAGCTATTATAATTAAGTAAGAAATTAAGAGACTTTAGTATAATACTTTAAAAGAGACTTAGAAAAAAGATAGAATATCCTTAGATAAGACTAAGGAACTTATTATAAGAAATATAATTAAGAATAGTATTATGCGAATTAATAGGAAAATTTAGCTTCTGCTAAGCTTAATAAAAGTATATATTAAAGAATAACACGAGCTTCCCGCGTATAGATACTAAGGAATACGAAGAATATATCTAAAGATTTCAAGAAACTACTAGTTAGAAGGACTCTACTAAGTAATTAAAGAAGTACTAGCTAACTATAATACTTATATTAAGAATAAGTCTTCCTGATATATATCTTATAAGTAGATAATTATAGTATTAATACTACTAATATCTTAGAAATCGATATTATAGGACTTTATAAAGCTATTACTACTATCGAAGGACTCTATTATAAGAGTTAGCTATAATATAATACTTATTATTATAGAAAGACTTACTAAGTATATAATCTTAATACTAGTCCTATCTACTCTTATAGCTAAATACTTAGTATAAGTATACCTTAAGGAGATAGTTTCTAAGTATAGAGTACTCGAAGAAATCGTATCAGATCGAGATAAATTATTTATATCGAAGTTCTAGAATACTTTAATAAAGTTCTCAAGGACTAAATAAAAACTATTAATAGCTTTCTATCCTTAGATAAATAGAGGAAATAAAAGAATAAACTAAGTAATTAAAGTATACTTATATTATTATATTAATTATTAATAAAATAATTAGATAGAATTACTATTACTTATAGAATTCGTATATAATAGCTCGACTACGGAAATAATAAAAGTTATACTATTCTTTACGAATTATAATTACGAACCTATTACTTATAGAGAACTTAACTTAATAGTTAAGGATAATAATATAGCTTATATCTAGGTCCGGAATATCTAGGATCTCTATAAGGAACTAGTAAAGGAACTCTAGTTTATAATAGAGAAGAATACGTATTACTATAATAAGAATCGTAATCAGAAGCTAATACTATAGGAGAGGGATAGGGTTTACTTTCTATAGAAAAATATTAATATATAAAGACTAAGCGATAAGCTAGATTATAAGAAACTTAGATTATTTAAAATTAAATACATTAAAAGACCTTTGAATTATAAACTCTAGCTACTAGCTATAATAAAGAAGATATTCTTAATATTCTATATATCCTTATTAGAAAAAGTACTACTAGAAGTACTACTAGCCCCGAAGATATATACTAAACTAGTTAATCTACTTATAGAATACGATATAGAGGAACTATTAGACTATTAGTATAAATAAGATATTATTAAATACTTAGTAAAATAAAAGAATTACTTTTATTCGGAAAATATATAAGAACTTAAATTAAGCTTTTACTACTTAGTATTATTAACTAATTTCTATTAATAAAACTTAGATCTACTTAGAGTAAGTCCGTAAGATCGAAAGGAAAGTCGACTATTAAGTCGAACGAGGGGTCGATAGAGACGTCGGAACTAGAGAGTTCCGCGCTTATTAACTTAATATCTTTAAATACTCTCTCTCTTTCTTATTTCTCTTTTTCTTCTTTCTCTAAAGCCTCGAGAGTATTAAGCTTAGCTATCGAGTTCAGACTAGTAGTAATTATCTTTTATTACCTTTTATATAAGAAACGTTTCTATTTCTTTAACCTTATAATTTATATATAGAACTTAGCTATAGCTAAGTCTTCTTTATCTTTTAACTTTTCGATTTAGGAATCTAGACTTTCCTATTCGGAAGCTATARGTATCYRGTTCCTTATACGAATATYRYARGATTTATTTAGTTAGGTATAATAACTATATCTAGTTAGTTTAGGATCGCGAGGCGATATATACTCTTTATATTCCGCCTTTTCATATCTAGTATATAGTATTATAATTTTATTACTTAATTCTATTTATCTTCCGAGTATAATATAATTAACTTATTTAGTTAAGCGTTCGGGAGGTATAATAAAAGAAGGAGATAGCTATAGGTAGTCGTCGATATTTCCTTAGGCGTACTTAAGCGTAGGGATACGCTAAGATAGAAGGAGGATAGTATTACGAACTAGTATAGTTCTTAATACTAAAACCGTCTTAGTACTAGAATACTAATAGTACTACCTAGTAGTATATACTAGACGAGTTTTAGTACTAGAAAAGAGTTAGTACTATTAGAGGAAAAGCACTAATATAGTTATAGTATAAACTAGCGAGTAGTACTATACGCTTACCTATATTATAATAATAATAGTATTATAGCTATAGGTAATCTAGGATCACGTGATATACTAGACTACTAGACAGGTCGCGAGAGCTTRYRCGCTCTRYWAGACRGTYTTATATAGCTAGTATAAGAGAACGAAAGTTCTATATAAGACTAGTACTTCTGCTATTAGATAAGAGCTTCGTGCTCAAATTTATATAGTAATTAATACCTACTTATAATATCTTAATTCTAATTAAGAACCGAACTTCTTATTACTTTACTTTATAGCTAATACTAACTGACGAGCCTGTATACCGCGTACCAGTCAGAACCAGGAACGTTATACCCTTTTCTGAATATTATTATTATAATAATTAAGAATACTTAATAAGATAATATAATAGAAACTAAGTAATAAAGCTAATAATTTATATTCTTATCTCTATCTTTAAAAGATTAAAAGACTTCTTTATAAACCTAATATACTTACTTTAGAAAGCTTTTTAAAAATCAAGCTATTAAAAGAATCGATTAAAATAATATAATAAATAGTTATTTAGAAAGCGAAGATTAAACTTTTTAAAATATTTATAATAAGAGTAAGACTTATTAAAGTCATTAAAAATAAGACTAAAAAGTAATAGAGCTATAGAGTTTTTACTAAAAAAGCTACTAGATATTTAGAAAAGGTTTTAAGTAAAAAGAATAAAATTTCAAATAATAAAATAAAATTAGATTAACTTTCCTTAGAAATAATATATAATACTTAATTAAATCTTCTAATTATACTAAAACTCGAGGTTATAAGAGAGTCCTTAAGCTTATATTATAAACATTAGCTTATAATATAATATTATAAATATAAAAAAAAAGTTCATATTAAATATATATTATTATGAACGCTTATAAAGTAGCTCTTAAAGAGCTTATAAGATATAAGCCTAATATCTATTTAAAAACTCTTTAAAGTATTACTTTTAAGCTAGATCGACTTTTGAATAAATATATATTTATTATTCTAAAAGAAAGAGGGGTTTTAATATTAATTATAGACTCGATAAGTATAGATATAATATATATATTATACGCGCGCTAGTCGAAGTTAATAAAGAGATAAATACGCTAATACGTAATATAGAGCTTCGGTTAGTCACGAGCGAGGCTCTTAATATAATTCGAACGCGATTTTTTAAAGTAGCTAAATATAGCGAGGCCTTGACGGAAGAGGCACGTGCCGCTCTTCTAGGCCGATGGGAAGACGAGCTAGCCTCCTTTACAGAGGCGTATATCAGCCGGAGTCTTAGCGAGTGGCTATTTCGAGAGTAAGGCACGACGTGCCGTGCGGGGCAGGCTAGCTTTAATTAAGCCTGGCGGGGTGGGCCGTAGGCGTGTATGCCTGATAATACTTGTTACCTCATGACCTTTCAATCGTATCCGATTCTTCGTATTAAAGCTGCGATATGAAAACTATCACCTTTTAAATCATCTGACTTAGATAGCCTATATACAGACTATATAAGGATAAAATCTATTGAACTATATCTCAAATTATCTATCGGATATGTTTACCTTGAACGTAGGAGAGCTGCTAACGGGGGATAATGTCGTTATCAAGACCAGCTCTTACTTTAACCGCACAGCTGAAGACATTCTTCTTCCTTCTTCTGCCGAAGTCAGAGGACGTGCTTTACAGGAAGGCATTGTATATGCTGGGACTCGTCTGCCAATAAAGTTTCCAGAGCTCGGCCTCATTATCAAGTTCGGAAAGCATCTAACTATAGCAGAAGCTCAGTGCTTGTGGGCGATTGGGAAACACCTCAAATGCGAAGTGCCAGTTCCAGAGCTTTATAGTTGGGTTCATGACGAGGAAGAACTCTTCATCCATATAGAGCTTATTGAGGGGGAAACTTTGGAGGCAAGATGGGATGCACTTTCTGTGCTTAAGCGTGTGGACGTTTCAAGCCAGTTGAGAAGAATGACTACGGCACTGCGGGGTCTTAAGCAAGGAGGAAGAGACGCTTTCATAGGTACGCACTTCCTGCGCTCACAGGATCGGAAGAATACTGAATGCAATAGGTAGCATCAACCGTGGTCCGTTACTGGATATTCTTTTCGAAGGAAGACCGGGATTTGGACCTTTCAAAACTACCAAGGAATTTCATGATCGCTTTGCAGCTGAGGTTAACAAGTTTCACCCCGATATTCGGAATTTCGTGGACGTAATGCGGGGTCAACTTCCTGACGAAGCCTCGATTACCTTCACTCACTCCGACCTCCATCCTAGCAACATCATATTAACAGGTACTGGGACCAAGCCAATTCGAGTTCTTGCTATATTAGATTGGCATCAATCGGGGTGGTACCCTGACTATTGTGAGTTCTGTAATATGTTATATTGTGTGCACGGAGACGGAGATTGGGCAAAGGTTTTTATCCCAACGATTCTAGAGGAGCCTGATTGTTTTGATGGATAGTAGTATTATATGAATAGCCTAGGATGCTGAGATCCCGCCTATCTATATCAGCGGCCTATACTTTCAGATATAGAAATTCATTAAAAGTATCCTTTAACTCTTTCTTCATTTTTTAGGTTCGAAACCTGATACTAGCCTTAAAACGAAAAGAGCTAAGAATAATAAGGATACTCTATAATATATACTCGATACTACTTTAATCTCTTATACATACTCTATAAAATAAACTTAATAAATTTATATATTATATAAAATAGATAATTATAATACCGATTAATAATATAGTTTATTAATAATATTATGAAAAGCATATATAAGTAAATAAATTTCTTCTTCTTTTAGAATAAATAAATATAAAAGAGTTATATCTCTATTTATTATTATTAGAATATTTAACTTATTTTTCTTATATGATAATAATATTATTATTATTATTATTTTATCGTCTAGCGGGCGTCGGCGAGAGCCGAAGCTTTCTAATAACCTCCCGAGGGATATAAGTAATATAATAAGTAATAGAATTATAAATATAAAGACTAGGCCTTCTAAAACTAGTTCTTACGTTTAGAACTTGAAGCGCGTAGCTAAAGGCCTTATAATAGATAATCTAGTTCCCTTTATCAGGAACGAGCTCTAACCCCGAGGGCAATTATAATATAAGTCGTAACTCGATGAGTAAATAACCTCTAAGGGTATATAATACTATAAAGCAGATACTCGTAGATAGTATAGCTATATAAATATTGCCTAGCGTTAGTTGATATAGCTAACTATTTTAATAAATGAAAAGAAAGAATATATTCGAATAAGCTAAAGTCTAAGAGCTAAAAAATAAAATAAGCTAAAGTTCCCTCGGGAGCATATTATACTACGAATATATCGCGCTTCTAATAGCCCTCGCCCCGAAGATAGAAATATACTTATATATAAGTCATATATATAATAGTATATCTATCTAGCGCCTGTTTTAGCGCGTGCAGTACTTAGAGTAGAACTCTGTGATATTAAGAAAGGACGCGAAGTCCGATAGTAAGAAATAGAGCTCTCGGAGATATACTAGTATATCTTTTCTTCTTATCAGAGGAAGATCTAGTTTAGTATCTTTCAGCTAGCGATTAAAGCGCTAATATAATCTCTTATAATAAACTAAGTATACTATAGATTTATCCTTCTCGTACTCGCAGATAAGTTTAGCGTCCTCGTATCTAAATTTCTTATAATACTAAGCGATATCATCGTAGCTCGTTTAGAGGGCGACTAATCGTTAGATATAGCTCTCAGGAGAGATAGCTTCTTATATTCCTTAATCTTGTACTAGAGTAAGAAGCCTTTATACAGTCGAGAGAGACTCTAGGAGGCGCCTGCCTACTAGCTTAAATAAGCGTTCTTAATCTACTTCTTAGCGATGGATCTGATCCCGGAGACTATTAGTTCCGACTCTAGTCTAATAGTAAGTACTAGTTTATTGGCACCGAAGTCAGCTTCTTTATCTATAGACTCGTTATATTCGATTCTAATATAACTAGAAAACTATTTAATACTAATATCTTCGTAGAGCTCTATAACGTCTTATATATTATAGAAAGCTTATTATAAAAAAGTAGAAGCGTCTCTTCTAATCCTCTAGATAACTAAGATACTATTAATATATATCTAGATCTAATTATATACTAAGTAGCTTATATTAATTACTTTATTAAGACTCTTCTAAGCACTTACAACTTTAGCGTCGAAGATATATAATATAATATAGATAAAGCTATTTCCGTTAAGGAGTTATTTTCTAATAGATAATATAGCTATAGGTAACGAATTTTTCGTTTTCGAGTATCTATTCAGAGCTATCTAAGAAGATCGATATATCCATAAGTAGTAGAGTAAGCTACTATTTCTTTAAAGATTCTATTGCTTTCTCTTTCTTTATATCTCTTATAAGGTCTTATCGATAGCTAAAGAAGAAATATAATAGATATAGCTTTAAGCGGGGCATCGAGAGAAGTAATATACTGAGGCGCTATATTTTAGTTCTAGAGAGTTACTTCATTCTAGTAAGTCTACCGCGTATTATAATATAATATTCTATTTGTTTAACTATAGGGTAACTTTCGTCTATCGTCCTAAGGCGTATAGTAAGTTATACTTTCGTCTCTTCAAGAGCTACGAGACCTAAGGGGAGCCCTAAGTCTCTGATTATAGCGGTATTAAGCGTAGTCCTTCAGATAATTAGTACTCCTCTGGCGGCAGTAGTAATAGCTATATATATTATATGAATATAACTACTTACCCTCGCGCTAACCTAAGCTCTCCGGTCCTTCTTATTTAGTCGAGCGGGTTTTATTCTACTAGCGTACTAAGCTTCGAAGCTATATAGCACTAAGAGAAGGACGCAGGTAGTAATTGCCTTTCGAAGTAATAATATAAGAGAGCTATCGATAGTTCTTACAAGTCCTCGGATATACTAAGATACCCTCCGAGCTTTTAACTCTCGCAGAGAGATATACTATTTGAAGATAAGACCTCTATCGAAGAAGACTCCTAGCTAGCGGAGATAAGGAATCTCGTCCCCCTCCTTCTTCTCTTCTACTATTATTAGTTAAATTATTATCTAAGTATCTATCTTATATAGTAAGTTATAGTTATCTTATTTCTTACTAAAGTATATTATCTTCTATTTCTTAGAAGCGAAGAATACCTTATTATTATTACCTTACTCTTAGATACTACGCATCTCCTTCGTTAGTAGTTCTATATTCTCGTCTAGTAAGTATAAAGCTCTATATATATATATATTATTATTTAGTATATCTAAAGCGTAATATAAGATCTTAGTTAAGTAGTTCTATTATACAGAGTATATAGAGGATAAGTAAAAGTAGTAAGCCTTAGGGTATTTCATATCTAGTAGTATATATATCTATAGTCGCCGACTTTAATCTAATGCAGACTTTCCTCTTCGTGAGGAATAATATAATAAGCTCGAGTAGGCTTCTCAGCTAGCCTTATGAGATTATTCGAGCGATAAGTCTTCGTCGTAGTAGCGCGTCGAAGGCGCTTTATATATCTATTATAATTATAGTAACTTCTATCCCTATAATAAAAGCCTATTCTATATCTACTACGAAAGATACTACTAAGTCTATAGCTAATTGTTTCAGTAGAGCTCCTCTGTACTAAGGACTGAGTACTCCTTTAATAAGGATAGTCCATACGATTCTTCTTATAATAATTCTTTCGAAGCTTTTACTAATACAAGAGAATAAGACGATAAGTCTCTAGGAGTATACGCTCGCTTTATCCTTCTTTCTTACTTTAGGCAGTATTACTACTTCCGCTGCTTTCTATATTATAAAGAAGTAGTTTTATAGAAGATAAGAGTTATATAATACTATAATATATAGTTCTACTGCTAGATAGTAGGCTTTTAGTAATTATACTATAATCTTATCTTTATCTAGGGAAGTATTAGCGACGCCGATAGTATTACATTTAACTTCTTCGATAATAACTATTCGATTCTATAGTAAGTATACTATAGCGCTATTATCCTAGTCTTCGAGTAGATCGTTTTCAAGGTTATTATTCGAGCTAAACTGATCTAGAACTCTAATATGTATAGCTTCGGCTTTCTCTATTAAGCCCTCGATTAGTTGATCTCTAACTTTAAGTAAGAGGAAGCGTAAACTCGACTAGAGCTTATATTAGTTAATCACTTAGTATAATAACTTATTATTAGAGACTTCGTCTAGAATGTTTTTCTAATACTATCTCTTTACCTTTCGGATAGTTCCTAGGAAGTGTTTTACCTTATACGTTATAGCTCTCTCAGAGCTTAGTAATAAGCGGTTATTCATATGTTCCCTATATATCTCCGTGCGCTCTAAGGTCTATTATAGTACGATAATACTAAGTCCCGAGTTGAGCTTCCCGGCGATCTTAATAGATATATTGAATACTACTAAGAGGTTTATTACTCTATAGTCGATCTATTATATAATAATAAAAGTAAAAGAGTCAAGTAGGTTTTCGACTCTTAATTATATAAGCTATAAGGGTTAAGCCCTTAGGTTATGGTGCTAGTATTACTAGCACGACTCGCTGACTAAGGCTCGGTTAAGCCTTAGTACTACGCACTTTATCTTATAGCTTCCGGTTAGATTCTTACTCTCTTCTTATCGAACTTATTAAATACTACTATAAACTCTTATATATATATTATTTACTTATAATATTAAGTTCGATTAAAATAAATAGAGTTAAATACTTCTAACTAGTCTATGCTAAAGAGCGCTATAATACTAGCGCTAAATGCTAACTTATAGTCGGAACGTATAATAACTTAAGCGGAACTAATATAAGCTATAAATAAGATATACTAGCGCTAATAACTAATAGAAACCGAGCTAGCTCTAGCGTAATCCGCTTAATAAGAAGCGGAGAGATATAAAGGATAGAGCTAATAAGAGCTCGAACGATAGTAGTAAGGATATATAACTAACTTACTAATAAAAGCTCTAATCGAGTTAATTATATTAATATCTTACTCTAATCTTAATAAAGAAGAGTTAGCTTCTATAAGTTAGAAGCTATTATCTTAAGATAATAAAGTAAATACTCTCCGGGATTACTTACTTAGGATTAAGAGCTCTTACTAGGTTTACTCTATATTAAAACTAATACTATCTGCTAATTATTACTAAGATATTATTTATAATACTCTTCCCTCTCGAGAACGAATTCGAATATAGTATTTTTAAGAGAAAAGAGATATAATAAAAAGTAAAGCTCTTAAGTATTTCTTCGCATAACTCGAGGAGGTCTTTATAGATAGTAATAAATAAGCTAAAGCGCTAGAACGATTATCGAATCTTAAGTACTCTATAGGATAACTTTAGTATAAATATTAGCTAGAATTTAATAGACTTCTACTTAGTATAAGTAGAAAAAGCTAAGAGGATAATATAAAATTTAGTTATCTAAAGAATACTTTCTTAAACTCTATTCGAATATATATAGCTTCTATAATTAAGATAGTAAACTATTACTAGTTCTTAGGAGAAATAGAATATATTATTATAAACCTCGAGAAGATAGACTAATTTAAATTAGCTAATAAGAAGTAAAAAGAGAGGAATAAGAACTCCGGATTAAATATAATAGTTAGCTTATATATAATAAGTTCTTCTTTAATACTTAGAGTAAACGCTAATAGAGATATTATAATAGCTCTAATATTTATTAAAAGAGGCTACTTAGATAATAAAAGATATCGTAAGAATATAAGAAGTAAATAAAGAGCTAAACAGATCGATAAAGCGGAAAGAGAATATCGCTATAAGAAAAGACTTTATTACTAATATAAAATAGCCGGATATCGTATCCGCGACTATATCTATAAAGCTTACGACTATTAGCTTAGTCGAGTTAAGCTTACTACTAGAGAATAATAATAACTATAGGAATTCCGACGAAAGAGAGTTAGGAAAAGACTAGCTCTCGCTTGAAATTAGGAGATAAGAGAGGAAAGAGTATTAGTAAAAGAATAAAGTGAATTTAAGAAAGTTATAAATAGAAACCTTATATATATATAGTCCTTTAAAATACTTTCGGAATATTTACTCTTATCAATAAAAGCTATTAATACTATATTATAATTAATAAAGACCTAGCGAATAGTCTTAGTTTCTGCTATATTAGTAATAAGACTTATAAAATAAAAGGCGTATCTAAATCACTAAGAAGTATAAAAGTAGAAAAGGTTATATCTTTCTAAATAGATATTATAAGATATAACTAATTAATTTACGCTTATATTATTATTAACTTATCCTTTCTAATTATACTAGGAAATCCTTAGAAAGCGAATAATAAGATATAGATTATGCTAGAGAAGTATTAGTTCTATTATAATATAGTATAATAATAGATATTAAAAGAGCGTAATTATAAGAGTCGTAAAGACTTATAGCTCTTATATATACTAGACTCCGGTATATTAATAATAATAGCTATAGCGTCGCTAGATAATATTAAAAAGGTAATATCGAAGAAAGTAGAATTAATAATAAAGGAACTTAAAAGGATACTCTTACTAGAGCTTAAGGATATAGCTCTGCTATTTTCCTAATAAGAAGCGAATAAGCTAATACCTTATCGCTTAGGAATTAATTACTAGATTAATATCTATAAGTAACTAAACGGATCCCGGCTAATACTATTATAAGAGCTACTATATAGTATATTAAAAGAGGAACTTCTAATACTAAGGAAATTACTAAATAACTTATTAGAAAAAGAATATATTCGAGAAAGTATATTAGAAGCTTTAGTACTTATCCTTTTTATAAGGAAACCCGAGGGAGGCTTATATTTTTATTATAATTACTAAGCGTTAAATATAATTAAAATACTAAATTAGTACTCTTTACTACTTATACTAGAGACTTTTCGTTCTCTTACGAGATCTAAGTAGTTAACTAAAATATATATTATTTTAGCTTTCTATAAGATTCGAATAGCTAAAAGCTATAAATATAAAATAATATTCTATACTTACTTTAGTCTATTTAAGTAGCTTATATATCTATTTAGTTTATTAAAAGTATTAGCTACTTTCTAGTAGTATATTAATAGTTTACTATAGAAAGAACTTAGTGAATATATATTCGCGTATATAGATAATATTATTATATTTTCTAATAGATCGAGAGATAATTATATAGCGAAAGTATAAACTATACTCTAGAAACTTTAGGATAGAAGCTTATTCCTTAATATTAAGAAGAGCGAGTTCACTAAGAAGATAATTTAATACTTAAGATTTATTATATATACTAATAGAAAAGAAATAGAACTTAACTTAGAAAAAGTAAAAGTAATTAAAAACTAGAAATTACTTATAATAATAAAGAAAGTTAGATAATTTAATAAGTTTACTAACTTTTATAAGAAGTTTATATCAAACTACTTAAAAGATAGCTAAGCTCTTAATTACACTTACTAAAAAGAGAATACTATTCTCTTAAGGAAAATAAAAGAAGAACGCGTTTAAGACCTTAAAAACGAAATTTATTAAAGCGCTTATAATAATATAATAAAACCCGGAAGCGCTTATATTCTTAGAAACTAATTATAATAAGTTTATATTAGAAAGCGCGCTCTTATAAGAAAAGAATAAAGTCCTTCGCCTTATTAGGTTTTTCTCGCGAAAGCTAAATAAGATTAAAATTAACTATAATATTTATAATAAAGAAATACTTATAATAGTATCTAGCTTAAAGTTCTAAGCCCTCGAACTAAAGTTAGTATACTCTTTTATAATTTAGATAAACTATAAGAACTTAGAATATTTTATAATAAAAAGATAATTATTAGAAAGATAGATAAACTAATATAAGACCTTAGCTATTTTCTAGTTCTTCTTAGTATTTTACTTAAGGAGTAAAGCGATTATTTCGAACGCTTTATTATATAAAGGAGTAAGATATATTAAGTAAAGATAATAGAAAGTCTCGATTCTGCAGATTTCTAGAATTAGATTCCGTAAAAGACTAGCTAATACTCGATAAGGAGTTAGTAGGAGTAATAGTTACTACTATAGTAATAGACTTCTTAGTAATATAATTTAATATAATAATAGCTCTAGTTACTATAGTACTAGATACTCTAGTAATATAATCTGATACGATCTCCTCTATCGATTAGTCAGACTCTAAAGGACTCTTCTAAGATAAATAACTAAATAAATACTAAGAAAAGGTAATTAAAAATAATACGATATATAAAGCTATACTCTATATCGTTTAGAGCGGAGCCTAGTCTTTACTTAGCGAAATTAAGCTTAAAGTATAAGTAAGAGATTATAGTATTAATATAAAAGGAAAACTATATTATTAGAGTAAATTATAAGTACTAAGAACTATATATTCTATAGACTCTATAGAAGATATAATAGAAGATAATATATTAAAAATAAAGTTAATCTAATCTATTTATAATATACTAATATATAAGTATCTTAGTAAGGACTTTATTACTTTTATATTAGAAAAGTAATTCTATTAGTCTTTATAATCTAAATATATCTAATAATTCTTAAGGAACTATAATTACTATAGAAGAAATAAAATATAAAAGGAGTATAAATATAGACTTCTTCGACTTCTACTAGTATCTAACTAATTCTTCTAAGAGATCTTAATAGACTTTATAACTAATTTACTAAACTCTTAAGAGAACTAATACCTTTAGGTAATTAAAGATAGATTAAGTAAGTCTATTATATTAAAAGCGATACTTAGTATAAAAGTAGAGAAATATATAGAGAAGTTTATAAACTACTAAGTATATTACTATAATATACTAAGAGCTATTATAAGCGATAGAGGAATAAATTAAATAAGTATATTCTAGAAAATATTTTATTAACTTTTAAGTATATACT
>FJUX01000242.1:0-25077 GCA_900074905.1 Rhynchosporium agropyri | reverse complement strand
AAGAGAGTTTCTAATATAATTTAGTTAGAATCTAAGTATTTTCAGATAAAAAGAATTATATTTTTATAAGATAAAAAAGAAAAAGAAAAAGAAGATTAATTTTAAGATTTAATTTTAGATTTTTAAATTCTTAAGAAGATAATATTATTGAAAAGATATATATTTTATTATATCTCTTATAGAGTCCTTAGGAAGCTTAGTAAAATCCTAAAATAAGAGCTAGAAATACTTTACTAGTACTAAAAGAGAGTAAGCTAATAAAAGATAAGTAAAGTTTAATAATTACTTATATTTAACTTTACTAAGTAATAACAATAATAATAATAAAAGTAGTAATCTTAGAAGCTAAAGAGTTAGAAAAATATTAGTTATTAACGAAAAAGAAGTAAAAACTAAATAAACTTATATAAAGAGAAGACTAGAGAATTAAAAGAGCTTAAGAGCTTTCTAAGCTTTTAAGACTTTAATAAGATTAGTATAAGTCTTATTTCTAAATAGAATATAAAGCGATAAAAAATAAGTAGAATATAATACTAACTTATTAGTATTAATAGAATAAGTTTAAATAGAATAAATAATATAAGAGATTTAAGAACTATTATATAAGCTAATTATTTTTATATAAAATCTAAAGAAAACTTTTAAGTTCTTATAATTCTTCTTCTTATTCTTATAATAGATATAAGATTAGAAGTAATTCGATTAAGTTTATTAGGATTCTATCTAAGAATAAATAAAATATAATATTTATAACTTAATTAATATAATTAGAGCTCGAGAGGATATAAGTAATATAGTAAATAATAAGAGATATCTAATTCTACTAGTTTTAGCGCGGATCCCGATAGTATAATAATAAGATTCTAATATATAATTCGTAAATTTTAATATATAGTTTTTTAATAGAAAGAGAGAGAGGACTTACTTTACTATAGTTATTATTATTATATAAAAGAAGAAAGAGAAATCTAAAAAAGTAAAAAGTCTCTTCTTTTATAACGTTTTAGCCGGATCGAGCGATAATAGAAGCAGAGCGCTAGCCTAATATAGTAGGATTATAATAAAGGAAGCGAATAATAATAGTAATACGCTTAACATTTAGTAATAGAACGCGATTATTAACTATAAGAGGATTCTATAACTATTTACTATTAGTCTCCGCCGGGAAATAGGCGGGAGAAGGGGAGTAATATAAGGGTTAAGCCCTTAGGTTATAGTATTAGTATTACTAGTACGACTCGCTAACTAAGGCTCGGTTAAGCCTTAGTACTACGTACTTTATCTTACGACTTCTATTTAGATTCTTACTCTCTTCTTATCGAACTTATTAAATACTACTATGAACCCTCGTATATATATTATTCACCCGTGATATAAGCCCTAAGGATTTCAGAAGATTCTTATCTACTATCTTATATATAATCTATTCATTTAGTATATAGCTATAACGTTCCTAGTTCTGACTAATACGCGATATACAGGCTTATTAGTTAATATTAGCTATAAAGTAAAGTAAATAAGAAGTTCGGNGTATATAGCTATAACGTTCCTAGTTCTGACTAATACGCGATATACAGGCTTATTAGTTAATATTAGCTATAAAGTAAAGTAAATAAGAAGTTCGGCTCTTAATTGGAATTAAGACGTTATAAGTAAGTATAAATTACTATATGAATTTAAGTATAAAGCTCCTATCTAATAGCAGAAGTGCTAATCTTATATAGACCTTTCGTTCTCTCGTATAAGCTCTATTAGATATCTTATAAAGCGCGTAAGCTCGCAAGACCGTCTAGCTAGCTTATATATCACGTGATCTTAAATATAGAAACACGCGCTAACTGTCTTTCGTTAAGACTACTTCTAATAACTATAAGATAATCCCTAGGGTATATAATTCCTTAGAGATATATAACCCCTTTAGATTATCTCTCCCGAGGGGAATATCTATTCTAAGTAGGATACTTATCCTCAAAACGTAATACTATCCTCTTTTTATTCTAGTATATCCCTATACTTAAGTATATTAAAGGAAATATCGACTACTACTTATAGCTATCTTCTTCTTTTATTATATTCTCTATCCGCTTAATAAAACGTATTAATTATATTACTCTCGGATAACAAATAGAACTAATAGGAAAAATTATAATACTTTGCTCTCGATACTAAAGTACGAAATATAAAGAATATTTATCGCCCCGCGATCCTAAGTTAACTTATTATAATTATTATATCTAATTAAATAAAACCTGCGATATCCGATTTATTAGTTATATACTAATTATAAGAGACTAGGAATCCCTAGATTCTCAGATTAAGAAACTAGATATAGAAGAGAAGAAGATGATATCGAAGATCCTTCGACTAAAGAAATAGAAATAGTTTCTATATAAAAAGCAGCAGAAGATAATTACTATTAGTCTAAATTTAATAACTAAGCTCGATACTCTTAAAGCTTTTAAGAAGGAAGAAATAAAGAAATAAGAAAGAGAGGAAGTACTTAAAGATACTAAGCTAGTAGGCGCAGAACCCTCTAGTTCCGATATCCCTATCGACCTCTTACTCGATCCGATAGTCGACCTTCCTTTCGACTCTACGGACTTACTCTAAGTAGATCTGGGTTTTATTAATAGAAATTAGCTAGTAATACTAAGTAGTATAAACTTAACTTAAGTTCTTATATATTTTCCGAATATAGATAGTTCTTCTATTTCACTAGATATCTAATAATACCTCATTTATACTAATAATCTAATAGTTCCTTTATATCGTATTCTATAAGTAAGTTAACTAATTCAGTATATATCTTTAGGGCTTATAATACTCTTAGTAATACTTTTTCTAATAAAGATATATAGAATATCAGGAATATCTTCTTTATTATAGCTATTAGCTAGAGTTTATAATTTAAAAGTCCTTTAACTTATTTAATTTTAAATAATCTAAGTTTCTTATAATCTAACTTATTACTTAGTCTTTATATTAATAATATTTTTCGTAGAAAGTAAACTCTATCCTCCTCTTATAGTATTAGCTTCTAATTATAGTTCTTATTATAATAGTATATATTTTTCTTAATTATAAATCAGAATTCTTCTATAAGTTCCTTATATAGATCCTAGATATTCCAAACTTAGATACGAGCTATATTATTATCTTTAATTATAATATTAAGCTCTCTATAGGCGATAAGTTTATAATTAATTTATAAAGAATAATATAACTTTTATTATTTCTATAGTCGAGCTATTATATATAAACTCTATAAGTAGTCGTAATTCTACTTAATTATTTTACTAATAATTAATATAGTAGCATAAGTATACTTTAATTACTTAGTTTATTCTTTTATTCTCTTTATTAATCTAAGGGTAAAAGGCTATTAATAGTTTCCTTTTTATTCCTAGGAAACTAGTTAAAGCGTTTCAGAACTTTAATATAAATAACTTATCTTGATCTAATACTATTTCTTTAGATACTCTATATTTTAAGACTATCTCCCTAAGATATACTTATACTAAGTATTTAGCTATAAGAGTAAATAAGACGAATACTAAGATTATATATTTAGTAAGTCTTACTATAATAATAAGTATTATATTATAGCTAACTCCTATAATTAAGTCCTTCGATAGTAGTAATAGCCTTATGAAATCCTATAAAATCGATTTCTAAGATATTAGAAGTATTAATATTAATTATCTACTTATAAGATATATATTAAGAAGACTTATTCTTAATATAAGTATTATAATTAGCTATTACTTCTTTAATTACGCGTTAAAGTCCTTCTGACTAATAGTTTCTTGAAATTCTCAGATATGTTCTTCGTATCTCTTAATATCTATACGCAGGAAGCTCGTATTATTCTTTAATATATATTTCTATTAAACTTAATAGAAACTAAATTTTCCTATTAACTTATATAATATTATCCTTAATCACGTTCCTAATAATAAGTTCCTTAGTTTCGTCTAGAGATAGTCTAACCTTCTTCTAAGCTTCTCTTAAAGTATTATACTAAGGACTTTTAATTTCTTACTTAATCGTAATAGCTTCTTAGATATTAATAACTATATCTTTATTATCTAGCTATTTAAGTAAAGTAGTCTTATTATAGATCTTATTATCCTTATAATCTAGTAATCTACTTAGAATATCTACTCTTATATTATCTTTTTCTTATATATACTTAATAACTAGATTAAAAGAGATAAGCTCCTCGGACTATTAAGCTAATCGACGATTATCTAAGACCTTAGTAGTTATAAAGGTTCGAGATTCATATAGTCGATATAAATAATAATAGGGAACTTAGCTCCCTATAAGTATATTTTCTAGTATTTAAGTACTTTAATAATCGCTATAAGTTCCTTCTTATAGATATTATAGTTCTATTCAACTAGAGATATCTTTTCTAAGAAGTAAGTAACTGAGTATAGTTATCCTTAGTTATCTGTCACGGGGCGAATATAAAGTATGCAGTATAAAAGCTCGTCTGTATAATAAGGAGAATTAACTAAGAAGGGAAGGGAGGAATAAGAGTCTCCCTTCGAAGAAAAGATAATACTACGGCTACTAGTAATAGTAGCGTTAGGATACGTATAATAATACGTTAGGTACTAGCGTAAAGACCTTAAGCGTTAAGTATACTAATAGATATAACTTATTATATTACCCTCCTTCTATTTCGAGATCAGGGCTATCTAGTCTACTCTTCTCTTCTTACTTATTATATTACCCTCCTTCTGTTTCGAGATCAGGGCTATCTAGTCTACTCTTCTCTTCTTACTTATTATATTACCCTCCTTCTGTTTCGAGATCAGGGCTATCTAGTCTACTCTTCTCTTCTTACTTATTAAGTGCTATAGTAGTAATAAGAGCTACTTCCGGTTCCTATATTAGTTATATATAACTTATCTATTTAATTAGATACTTCTTCTTTATTTAGCTTCCTTATCGAAAAGATCTCTCCGCTAGGATTTCTTTAACTTTGAACTCGTTTTTATTTACTACTAGTAGTAGTAGTAGCTATAAGTTATCTTATACTTAGCTTAGTAATAGGTTAGTAGTAGCTAGATATAATAACTATATAAAAAATATTATATATTTCTAGTAGCGTATCTAAGTAGTAGCTATATAACCTAACTACTTCAAGTACTATATACTTAGCTTACTTTATATCGAGTTTCTTCGTAAGCTGATTCGTACGAATATTCTATAGACTTAATTAGACTTTATCTCCGACTTTAAACTCCGAGGCTTACTAGCGATAGCAGTTAGTAATCTCTTCTTAAACTTATTATACTATTATTATTACTATCTATACTTATTCCCTAGTATCTTATAGCTTCTTTAAGATTGATTATATCTGCTTTTTAAATAAGTAAGCAATTAGTAATAGTAGTAAGTTTATTTTCGATATTCAAATCGATATATTATATATAGTAACTATAAGTTAGAAAGAAAAAGCTTACTTCTATTAATATAGCGTCTTAATTATTAATTACTACTTCTACTAATAATAATATATTAAACTAATTGTTTTATACGAAGTCTACGAATATATATAAATATATCTCTAATATCTAGTTTATCCTCTCTATAGAGCTATTAGTTTCTAAGTAATAAGCTATAGAAAAGCGTTATATAATCCCTAGTAAAGAATATATCTATATCTATAATATTCCGACGAATTATTTCCTTTAGTTAGATATAATTACGCGTAGTAATACGTATTATCTATAATAGACCTATATAAATTACTTTACTATAGCTTCTATATTAATTAACAGTAGTCTATTATATATAATCCCTTTCTTAAGCTAATTAGTAACTATAATTAAGTTTATATATCTTTTACTTTCTAGAAGATTATTAATAAAATTAATAGAAATTTCTTACTAGATCTAAATTAAGTAGTAGTAATAGCTTAAGGAATCCTTACCTTTAGTCTTACTATATCTTATTTCTTCTATAAGTATTATAATTCCGAACGAATTTTCTTATATCTTCTGATATCTATAGCTAGAAGAACTATTAACTTATAGTAATAGTAATCGAATCTCGTCTTAGGTATCTATATATCTTAGTATTATATATTACTTAGATTAGCTTTATATATAGTTCTTCGGAATTAAGTACTTATAGTCTATCTCGGAATTATAGTTTACTTACCTCTGATAGTAAGTACTCTAATACTAATAATTTTAACTTTAGTATAATAAGGAATACGCGCTATTTATCACGTATTACCTTAGCTACTCTTTAGTATATACTATTAGCTTATTCCGCTTATAACTAGAGTTCCTTAAGTATTATAGAAGTATTAGTAGTAGTATTATTATCCGAGGCGGCTTTATTAACTATTTCGAGTTCTTTAACTTATAGGGATTTATTCTATAGTCGCGAGGCTTCTTCTTCTTCTTAGTATCTTCGATCTTATTATATTATAACCGGAGTTATTATTATTATCCCTTATAATAATAATAGTTCTCGTAGTGCTTTTAGCTTAATTAGTTAAACTAACTAGTATTAGAATCGTTTATCTTCTATATTATAAAGTATATCTTATTCGTATTATAAGAGTATATTTATGCGCTTAATTTCTTTCCTAAGGATATAACTAATTATATAGTTAAACTACGAGAGAAGTAGTAACTATTGTATTTACTACTCTATAAGCTACTATACTATTATAAATACTCGAGGTTCTTATAATTAGTATAAATATAGAATTCTTATACGCTTTTTAATTCGTACTACTACTTCTTACGATAATATATAATTACTAATATTTTCTTATTATAGATTTTATAGTTATATTTAGCTAAAGTATTTTACTTTAAGAAGAATATATAAAGTCGTAAGTATCCTTAGTCGTTAAATTATATAAGTACTCCTCTTACTACTTATCTAGAAAAATCTATTTCGAGTATTATTTCTTAGTTAAGATTAAACTATATTAATATAAGTATAATAGTAAATATATCTTTTAACTTCTTAAACGCTTTATCTGCAGCTTTATTCTATTATCATAACTACTTCTTATAAGTAAGCTATATTAGTAGTAATATAATCGTCGAGTAATCTTTAATAAATATCTAATAGAAATTTGTAAATCTTAAGAAGCTTTATACTCTTTTTATTAAAATCGGAAGTTCCTATTCTCGAATCGCTTATACTTTCTTAAGGTCTATTTAAATACGCTCTTTTATATTAATTATAAACCTAAAGTATTTTATTATTTATACTTCGAATTCGCACTTATCGATATCTAGTTATAATCTAGTCTTATATAATCTTATTATAACTCTTACTACTTGCTTTCGATAGTAATAGTAGTTATTATCTATATAGATCAGAATATTATTAATATAAATAAAATAGAATTCGTCTAAATAATCGTATAAAGCTTAATTAATATATTATTAAGATATACTTAAGATATTTATAAGTCTAAAAGGAATTATTAGCTACTTATATAAACTATATCTAATACGAAAAGCTATCTTCTATTTATCTCTAATAGTAATACGTATCTTATAGAAAGTAATAATAATATCTAGTTTTTTAAACTATTTCGCTTTCTTTATATTTTTAAAGAGTCTTATAGATTAATAGTAATAAGTATCGATCCTTCTTTATAATTCGATTAAATCTATACTAATTAATATAAGATTATAACTCGCCTCTTAGTTTCTTTACAAATAAGATAGAGGTAATAATAAGCGAGTTACTAACTCGAATGAATCCCTTATCGAGGAGCTTCGTAAGAGTCTTCTATAGTACTAAGAGTTTATCGCGAGATATATTATATAAGAAGCCCTAAGATACTATAAGTTCCTTATTATTATATAGTTCGAGTTTAATCTTATAATTAATCCTAAGACCTTATAATAGTAATAGTATATTCACTTTCTTATTATTATATAAGTCGAAGTACTTATATAGCTAATTAAGAAGTTTCGCTTACGAGTTAATCTTTATCTTTAGTATAAGAGCTTTCTAGATATCCGCTATACTTATAGTAAATACTTATATCTTATTATATAGCTATCCTCGAGTAAGCTTATTAAATACTACTACTAATACTACGAAATAATCTAGCTTATAGTCTGGCTTCTATACTCAGTTATATAAGGTTATAATAATAGTATTAATATAATATTATAACTTCGAGGCGATTATATATATATTATTCTTCTTAAACTATAATAGTCCTAAAATCAGATTATAGTCTTCTAAGCGTAATATTATATAGAAGAAAGCCTTAGCTTCCTTATACTTATATCTATCTCTATAACTACTACTTCTATAATATATCTTCTTTCTCTTTCGAACGAACTTATTTTAATAAGGGAAATAAGAAAACGCCAGAGGTAATAATAAGTAGTAAAGCGAGAATTAATAATACTATATAAAAAGTATCTAGTATTAAGTAGAGTTTTAGTATAATACTCTTTATTAATTATTATAAATACTAAGGAAAGAGCTTTATTTATTATATCTTTAAACTAATCCTAAGCTTCTACTATTATTATTCGATTAATATTCTTTTACTTCTATTAGCGATTTTAGATAGAAGCTATTCTTTTTCTAAGCTCTCTAACTTAAAGCTTAATCTTTCTATCTTAACTTCCTTTAGCTTTAATTTCTTTATCTTTATCTTAGCTATTATTACTTAACTTTTCTTCTTTTTAGTTATAATAAGCTTTATATATTAATTATAAATTATATATTTATCTTATCTATAGTAGAAGTAAAGCTATTCCGCTTTCCGTCTCTCGATCTCTATAAAGCTTACTTATTAGAGTTCCTTTTTTATTATTATAACTATAGTAATAGTAGAAGTTACTTTCTAATCTATCGAGTCTACTACTTATTAGTCTATCTTAGGAGATTACTCGCGTATTTACTTCTATTAGTCTACTCTAGCTAATAGCTCATTAACTTTAGCTAGCTAGTCGCTAACTATATATAGTTACGAATAGTACTCTTTATACGATTATTCTTCTTTTATACTAATAATACTATAGACTAAAGCAATAGTAATAATAGCTTTTAAGTAACTCTTCTTAATTATATCTAACTAGTCTTACCTTTTTACTTCGAGGATTAGCTAATTAAAATTATTAAGGAATTTATTTAAAGGATAAGTTCCTTACTTAATCTTATTTAGCTAGCTTATAGCTTTCTGTTAGTAGTAGGAGTCGCGAAAGATAATAGCTATCTATTAAAATATATCGCAAGGTTACGTTGATCTTCAGAGTAAGGCATAGAGTAGTTGAATGTTATTGGTTGCATTACAGTACTAATTACTATGGAGAGCCGACAGAAGATATTATCTAGGAATATCCGCACGGACCATGCACGTGACTACAGYCACCTGATCCATGCCAAGACCCATATCCTCGCAACAAAATAGCCCTTCGATTATTAACTGCTCTTATTATTAGATAAAGCTTATCTATAAGTAAATTCGGTCTATAGCTTTACCTAAGAGATAGCTGAACGCGTATTATATTTATTCCCTCTTATTACTAATAATAATAGTATCGATCTCTAGCTTCGCTCGTAGGATACCCTCGAATTAGGAATATAGAGCTAGGTTAGTACTATCGAACTTTTCGGGTTTCGATATATATTACTTTATAGCTATAGTTAGCTTTGAAGTTATCGATTATATCGTATTATTTAGGGTTAGTATTACTAGTAATACTAGCTATACGTTTCGTTATTCTATATCTTCGATCCTACTAGCTAAGATAGCTATCGAACTTACTTATTATACTACTAGCTTAATAACTTATTATCTTTATACCTCGAAGGTATCTAGTAGCTACTAGAGGAGCTATTCTTTTATTATTATAAACTATATATCCTAGTATTATTATAATTACTACTCGTATAATAGTCGTATAAATAGCCGGGTCTATTATATATAGTCCGAGGCGTCTATTCTATATCGTAAGTAAGATAGCCGGATCTACTATATAATCCGAGGCGTCTATCTTCGTATCGTAAGTAAGGCAGCCGGATCTATTATATATAGTCCGAGGTATCTATCTCTGTATCGTAGGTATACGTATAGTAATAGTAAGGCTAGGGTACTAGCTTTCTTACGTATACGTATTATCTACTGCTCGAAAGCAGACTCTCCTTTATTTAATTAAGAATATTAAGAATAAGTTAATTTCAATATTATAAAGCGAATATAAAGTATATAATATAAAAGCTCGTTTATATTATAAGGAGAATTAATTAAGAAGGGAAGAGAGAAATAAGAGTCTCTCTTTGAAGATTAGATAATATCGCGGCCGCTAGTAGTAGTAGCGTTAGGATACGTATGATAATACGTCGGGTACTAGCGTAGACGCCTCAGGCGTCAAGCATACTAACGGGTGCAACCCGTCATATCTAGCTTCTAAATTAATAGAGCTATTAGATATATTTATACTCTTTTTATTAAAGGTAACTTTCTAATCTTTATTAGTCAGTTCCTTAGAGCTTAGGAGAGTAGTTTTAAGGCTAGGTACGTAATTTACGTCTTTAATAAGTACTCTATCGCCTTCTCTAGTAATTATAAGGATATCTCCTTTATCTATTATAAGTAAAATATCATTATTAGCGATAGTAATAGACTTCTTAGATATAGGTGTATAGTCTAATAGCTAGCTTTTATTCGGTATATAATACTCAAAGGCGCTAGAATCGAGTACTATTCTATAGTTATATATARTAGCGTAAGCTTGATCTGCTATACTATCTACTTTACTACTACTACTACTATAAAATGAACTTATAAGAGCTTTAGTAGACTTCTCTTTTAATTCTTTAGCGCTTTTACCTTTCGACTTCTTCTTAGTCGATTTATTAGATATAAGCTTAAGGTGCTTTATATAGTAATATACCTAGAGAAGTAAGTATTATCGATAAAACGATTTATATATCTACTTATCTCCTTTAAGCTAATAGAACTATAAGTAGCTATAATAGCTTCCTATAGGTCTTTTGCGCTAGTCTTATCCTTAAATCGATCGAGGGTTTTAAGTAATATAATCGACTTAATAGCGCTTAAAGCCTTCTTATTTATATGCTTAAAATCAGCTAGTCTCTTATAGTATTTAATCGCTAGCTTCGAAGAGTAAGAAGTATAATCTATTCTCTTTTCGCTTTATATATTTATATATTCTTCTACTTTAAAGTAAAGAGCTTAGCTAAGCTTAGTCTTAGTACTATCTATATAAGATATATAGCTATTTGCCTCTAAATAGAAGCTAGCTATATTAAGCTACTCTATATAGTTAGAGCGGCCTACTAACTTATCTTCCTTGAAGGAAGATAGGATTCCTTATAAGTAGTTTAATAATACTAAGTACTAAGTAAAAGAGATCTTAAAAGTACGAGTTTTAACTTGTATAAGCTATTAAGTAGCTTGTAAAGATACTGACCTTATCTTACTCTTGAAAAAGATAGTAGCTATACTAAGCTTACTATCTTCTCGAGTTTTTCACTTAATTAAATTAATAGTAATATATAACAACTATGTCTATCGTATTTACTATTAAATTAACTTTACTATTAGATCTAGTTTTACTTTATAATACCTTAAGTACTATTATTAAGTAACCCTCTCTGAGGATAGCTTCTCATACCCGAATAATAGCTTATTAGCTAACTTATAATATATAATAGATTAAATAGCGAATCAGAAGCTACTACTTATTATATAACGAGGCCTAGCTTCTGAACTAAGTCAGTAGTAAGTATAAGTACCTCGAAATAAGATCTTAGCTTTTATACTTAAGGGTAACTAAGTCGTCTCTACTTCTAAAGGCTTCGAGGGGTTATAAATTATAGTTTCCCTATAACTTCGTCTTAGGATTAAAAACTACGAGTCTGATTCACTATAGCTATATTAGTAAGGCTTTAGAGGGCTAGCTTATTAGCTCTAAGCGAAAGAAATTATTGAAAACGACTAAGTAACGCTTAATTAGAAAGCTTAGTAAGGGGTAATAGAAGCGAGTTTAGATAAGAGAGAAAGTATCTAATTAACTGCTTTTATTAAGTGAGTTATTATTATATGAAAATTAAAATTAGAAATTAGCTAAAAGATCAGAATAATACGTGATTAATAAGAATTACTTTACTTACTTAAAGAGAGCTAACTATAGGAGAGATTCTAGCTACTTATATAGCTATTAGAGCTCTCTAGAATATTCTATATTATATAATATAGAACTCTATAGAAGAAGATATATATACTATAGAATTATATTACGTTAGAAGAAACCTCTAGAAGTACGATATATATACTAGAGAGAAGTAGAACTCTATCGAGAACCTCTATAGTAATTCTAATAGAGTATATAAGATATAGGCTTTTAATAAGATATAAGATATAAGTACTAAGTATAATAGGATATATACTTAAGACACTGAACTAGATACTAATATTATATACTAATAAGATATAAGATATAGGTAAACCTAACTAAAACTGACTAAAGTACTAGTTATAAATCTAATACGCCCCTTTAATTAGAGTCTTATAATTAGTTTTAAAACAGAACTATATAAGATAAGCTATTAATCGATTTCCCTTTGAAGATATAGAGTTATTATAAAAGAAATATAATAAGAAATAGAAATACTATCTCTTAGCTACTCTCCTAGATTAAATAAACCTAATTTCTCTTATAATAATCTGAATTACTAGCTCTAATCAGCTAGTTCAAGGGATAGAAGAAGTATAGTTTCAGATATAATAGTATTAAGCTATTATAGATATTAGTATCAAAATTTATTACTAAGGCTAATCCTCTGATTATATTTCATATTATCTTCTAAGTAATTATAATTATCTATATTATCTTCCTAAGCTTTAATCTATTAATCTAGTTTATACGGAAGTCCCGGTTTACTTAAGTTAATAATATAGAAGTCTYTAGGCTTATATAGAGTACTTATTAGATTAGAATATTATATTAAGTTAAGTCTAGATTATAGCTTAATTAGCTAACTTAATACTTCAGATTACTTCTTAAGAGCTATATAATAAGTATATCTTATAATTTCTACTCTTCTTAACTTATAATTATCTTTAGAAATAGATTTACTAGCTTCTAGCTTAGTAATAAGTTATCCGGGTCCTTAAAGAGTAATTCCGAGGCGAGTATATTATATATAGAAGATCTAGGAAGTAAATATAGGTTATAAGAGTATCTAATCTTAGCTAAGACTTAGTATAGTCTTACTTAGAGATTAGATAGCTTTTTATTTAGCTAGTAATTCTTAAGGTTTCTTATAAAGAGAAATATCTTATCTTCGACTTCTAAGTTAATATTATATTATTTCGAGTTAATAATAGCGCTTATCTTTTACTAAATAGCTTATATATTAGCTTTTATAAACTTAATAGCGGATTTAGTATATTTAGCTAAGAATTTAGTATTAGTATAATTAAGCTTCTCTTATAGTATTAATATAGTAAGTTACTTCTAATCCTAGGTATTCTATAGTAATATATTATATTTAAGAGTATATAATATTATATTAATAGAGTTATAAGATAAGGTTATTTAAGTATAGTCTATTATTAGTAGTAGTTTACTCTAATTACTCTAGTAGTAATTAATAAAAGGTTTAAGATACTAGTTAATATACTAGTTTATAATTTCTATTTATCTATTAGTTTACTAATAGAAAAAGATAAAGAGCTTAATCTTAACTCTAATTATATAATAAAACCTTTACTAGAAAGATAAGATAAACTAAGCTTTTTAGTTAGATATAATCGACTTAGAGATATATTTGAAATAATATATCTATTAGATAAATAGTATAGCTATCCCGCGAGTATCTATATTATAGTAATATAATACTAATATAGAGTCTTTCTCTAAGCGATTAATAAATACTAAAATCTTATTATATCCTTAGTTATTAGATAGGAAATCCTTAAAATCTATAGCTAGATACTATATAAGATAGCTCAAGTACTAATAATAAGTAAAGGAATCCTTATTATTTTATCTGCTTTAGATAAGAGTACTAATAGAAGTAGTAATTATAAGTATATTATTTTATATTTAATATAAGTCCTTTCTAGTAATAATAAATAGAGATTATTTCGATAGTCTTATACGTATTTAGATAAATAAAAGAAACTTAATTATAGAATTTACTAATTAGATAAGTATATAATAAGATATAATATTATATATATAGATAATTATTCTAAAGTAATAAGCTATTATTAATAATATAGCTATTTTCTAATATATTCTATTTATTAGAGAATAATTTTCGATTAGATTAGTATAATTTCTCGATTAGATCGAAAGAGTTATATATAAGTTCTAATAGTATATTAATACTTAGAGATATTAAGTATATATAACTAATTAATAGAGTATTTAGCTAATTCTATATTAATACTAAGATCTAGATAGTCTAATAATAATAAAACCTGAGATTTATTATCTTATTTCTACTATTCTTATATCTTTAAGTCTTACTTCTTGTAGCTAAGGATATTAGCTTTAGTATTATCTTTATTAAACATATATATAATTTAGAAGTTAAATTTAGAAAGAAATTCTATCTATCTAGCTTACTTATTAGTTAGGATCTTAATAGTTATAAAGTACTCTAAGGATTAATAACCTATATATATACTAGTATAGTATTATAATAATATAAGTTCAGGTCTCTATTACTAAAAGAACTTAATAATAATATATAGCTTCTTATTATAGATCTTCTAGTTTAGTTCATATCTATTTAGAATATAAGAATAAAATCTAATTAGATATTACTAATTATCTTTATATAATTAGAAGATAACTCTAGCTATTATACTATTAGAGATATTAGTTTCTAGTTTAGTTTATAATTCTAAGTCGAAATAATATAGTTTCTATATTAATAGTAGCTATTATTATAGCTTATCGAAGGATTCTTATAATCGCTAGTGAAATTCTATAGTATAATAGGCTTAATAGGTATTAAGAGAGGTTTAGCGATAAGGCTAAAATTCCGAATAAATTAATAGTTAAAGCTATAGAATCCTAAGAAAGATTTTATAGCTATTATTATTTCGAGGTACTTCTAGTTTATTAATAGTATTACTTTCTCATGATCTAGCTGATTCTATTAATAGTAATAATATATCTAAGGTATTTAGTCTAAGTAATATAGAATTCGCTCTTCTTAATATCTACTTAGAGTTTAATATCCATTAAATATTATAATACTAATTTAATATATTCTTCGTATTTCTAGAGCATTTCCGAGTATATAAGGATATTATCTAAGTAAGCTATATAGAAATCGTTTAAATATTCTAGTAATATATTATTTATATATTATTAGTATATACTAAGTCTATTATAGAGCTTAAAAGATAATATCTTATATTTATAAGATCTGAACTAAGTTTAGAAAGTAATATAATCCTCTGATTCGAAGTTTATATAGATATACTTAAATACTACTTAGATATCTAGTTTAGTGAAAACTATAGCTTTAGATATATAAGTTATGAGCTTATTAATCCTAAGTATTAGATATAAATTCTTTCGAGTGATTATATTAAGGTTATAATAATCGATATAGAACTATAGATCTCTATTAGCTTCTAATAAATAGAATAAGTAATATGAAAGGACTTTAGCTAGATTTGATAAATCTCTTATCTAAATTCTTTATAAGATACTCCTTAGTTACTTATAGTTTCTCTATAGACTACTAATATAAGAGCGAATATATATTAAGTAATAGTTTCTCTAGAATAATCTTATAGTTATAAGAGTAATATAATAGAAGAATATTAGAATCCCGCTTAGAAAAAGCTTCCTTAAGATTATAATACTATTCTAATAGCTTTTTAGCTATAAGTTATTTAGTATTAGGATCCTTAGAAGAGTTATTATCTAGATAATCTTATAAGATATAGTTTATATTATAGATACTAATAAATAATAATTCGAAGCTTTCGTAATTTATATTAAAGTGAAAAGCTATAATACTAATTTAGTAAATTAGAATTAGTTTTTAGATCCTTAGAGATCAAGATATATACTTATAATAGAGTTTTAATATAGTTATCTTATTTAATAATTTTTAAGTAGAAAAGAGTTCGGATTCCTTAGTAATAAGTAGAAATAGATTAAATAATAAGAATAATATATTAATCTATTATACTACTACTATTTAGTATAATTAGTATTAGTCTAGCTAGTTTATAGCTAAGTCCTGAGTATTAGTATCGATTTAGTAAGATCGATTAATATTAAGTTTATAAAGCGGTAGAGTTATAATTAGCTTCTTATTATGCTAGAAAGTAGTTAGATAGCGTTCTAGTTATAATAGCTTATAATATAGCGTATTAAGTTTAACTTAAAAGTATTATATCTATTTAATATTAATAATTATATCTTATTAGACGAAATGAAGAAGAATAAAAGAATAATTATAAATATACCTGCTATTAATAGAAAGATATAGATATATAAAGTAAGTAATATAGATTCTAATATACTATTAGAAACTATATATTAGAATAGAATGAAGTAATAGCTCGATTTTAATACTAAGAGCTCTTAATAATCATCTAGTTATACTAAGCTACATAGATAATCAGATATAATATAATAAATAGAAGAAGTATATAATATATAATCTTATCTTATATATAGAAGAATTATTCTTTCTTTTTAATTTTCCTTTAGATAATAGTACTTTGAAGTCGAGTATAGAACTTAGCGAAAGTCTCGTAGATATAGCTAAGTTACTATATTTCTAAGCGATAGAAAGTATTATAATAGTTATCTTCTTTTAGACTAATACGAAATTTCTTCTTTAATAAGAAGATTATCTTATTATTAGTCTTAAATTCATTAATAAAGTACTAAGAAATATAATACTCCTTAGCTAATCTAATAATAAGGCTCCATATAAGAATATACTAAGAGAGCTCTATAGTATAATAGTCGGTATTTATAGCTAGTTGATCTTATATTAATACTCTCTACTAGAGGAAAATAAAGTCAGATCTTCTATTAAGAGATAAGATCTTCTTAGGAAGATTAGACTTCTTAGAGTATAACTCTACTAATTCAGCTCTAGATAATAGAGATAGTTTATTAAGGATAATATTCCCTCTCTTAGTAATATATATCGAAATAGAGTTTTCTAGCTTATTAAACTCTATTATAATATCTTAACTCTCTAAAGTATATAGAGATTATAATACTAGCTCTAATTAAAAGGTTAAAGATAAATAAGGAATATTTAAGAGGGATCTATCTTATATAGAAATAAGTCTATCTATAGTATCTTCTAAAGAATTATTCTTTATCTCTTATTATATTAATTATTATAAGATAGAATAAAGTAGATTCGAGTTATCTATAGATATAATAAGAGTACTTAGCGATTATACTTCTAATGAATTTCGCTTTTATTTTCTCTTCTCTTTTAATCTATACTTCTTTAATAAAGTATTAATATTCTCTAGTATAAGAGAAGTTTATAATAAAAGAAGATATAATAGATTAAGTTCAGAAGTAGAGTAGAAGAAGTTGAGTTAAGTTCTATTAGAATTAGATAACTCTCTAGGGTTTTATTTAGAAGCTATAATAATAGCTTTAAAAGAGGATATTAGAGCTATTTTAATAGTAATATAAAGAAGTTGAAATTCCGAGGTCTTATTATATATTCTTCAAAATCTATTTATAATTCCTTTATATTAAGAAGGTTATTAAAAGAGTATTAGTAAAGATATTTTCTATTATATCATTTATAATAAGCAGAATTAAACTCTAATTTATAGCTATCTAAGAGATCTCTAGAATCTTAGCTATATATAAGTAGTTATCGAATAACTAACTTAGTTAATAATATATTATATTAAGCTATCTCCAGCTATCTTAATCTTCTTATTTAATATAATAATATAAGACTTAAGATAATATATAAGTAGAGATAAAATAATTAGAAAAGTTAAGAGTGATCTTATATAGTTTATTACTCAGAAAATAAGAAGATAAGAAAAGAAGAAGAAGAGAGATAAAGTATAAGGCACCTTATATATACGCTAGTACTAGTTCGATATTATATCGAGTCAGCTATTAACTATATCAGGATATCTAAGAACTTAGATCTCGGTCTCTATCCTTCTTCTTATATAACCTTCAGATAAGCTATTATTATATATTTATAAGGTCTTATACTTACTAAACGAAAACTTAGAGATATTAATAGTAAATACTTATAGTATCCAGAAGTAAAATAATACTAATAAGATCTTCTTCGCTCTAAAGAAATAAGAAATAATCTACTTTAATAAGAAATAAGAGAATTAGAACTTATCTTATATAATTAATAAATAAATAATAATATATTTAATATCGATAGAGAGATAGAAGGAAAGAGATAAGATCCTCTATTTACGCTAGCTAAGTATCTTCTTTAATCGAAAGCTTACCTTTAAATAACATATTATATTATAAGTATAAAAAGTCCGCTAAGTATCTTAGCATATTCGAGATCTTATAAGAATAATCGATAGCCCGCTAGTATTCTTACTACAGAAAGCTATTATTACTTACGTCTTATCTTCTATTCTATATAGCTTAGAAGCTTAATATACGAATAAGATACAACCTATATATCTTAATAGAAAAGATAAGAGGCTATAGATTAGCGTAAGAGTTAGTATATATATTAATCTTATTCATATAGCGATTACTATAGCCGCTAGAGAAGTACTTCTAATCTAGCGGATTATACTTAATATAATAGTTATTAGAGACTTCAGAATCTCCTTTAGATTAGTAGTACTCGAGGAAACTAAGTTAGATAAATAGTATTTCTTCGAATAATCGACGAAAGCTATTTAATAATTAAATAGATAGAATGTTATACTATTATATATAGTAAATATACTATAACTAAATAGCCCCCTAGAACTAAAACATAGCGCTTTAGCGCTCTACCACCCTTAGCGCCTTATCTTAAGCTACGTCTATTATACTTCTCGCTCGAGTATTTATTAGCGGAATAAAGAAAGAGAAAGTAATAGAAGCTTTTAAGAAATAATAACTTATTCTATTATTAATAAATATCTCGATTTTCTTAAATAGCTCAGAATAACTTCTAAAGAATAGAAAATTCGTTAGCTATAGCTCCGCTATCTATTAAAATAAGAAATAGCTCTTTATAGGAAATAGCTCGATATATATTATATTATATATCTTCGATACTAAAGTTATAAGAGCTTAAAGCTTTAATAAAGTAATTAAGATATCTTATCTTATATATTATAAGATCTAGATATATCTAGATAATATCTTAGTAATCTAAGATATTAGAAGAAATATATCTATATTATCTTAATAAGCTTTTTATAATATCTAAGATATTATAAAACTATATAATAATATCAGGGTTAAATAGTTCTCTAGCTATATCGAAATCGAGAGCAATAAAGCTATAGATAAGTAAGTAGACTTTAGCGCGTATAAACTAATACTAATTAATATACTAGAGTCGGAGCTTATAGTCTTAGATATCAGGATAATTACTAAGAAGCTTATTAAGAAGACTCGCACGAGCTAGTAAGCGGGAGTATACTAGAGCCTCTTTAAATAGTATAAAGGTTTCTTCCTTCAGTACGAGATAAAGGAATATAAGAAGCTATCTCTTAAGAGAGCTATATTATAGCGACTTGTTATAATACGAATAAGCTATACAGACTTCGCTTAGTATTATAAGAAATTCATATATAATAATACTAAACTTATCTGCGAATATAGAAAAGATAAACTCGTATTATATATAATCTATTATAAAAGATTATATTAGCGCTATAATCACTAGCCGAAAGATATTAGATTAGATCCTCTATCTATATAGAAAAAGGATATACTAATATACCTCTAAGAGCTCTACTTAATATTATTAGACTTTATATCTTTCCTTACTATTATAAAGTATTACTCTAAATATAGTATATATTAAAGCGTATACGTAGTATTACTATTATATACTATTATATATAAGGGCGTGTTTTCTATCTTCGGGAACTTAGAGTATATAGAAGTAAATAGTATTTATAGTACGATATACTCTCGAAGGAAATTAAGCTTTTATTTATCTTTAAGTTATGAATAATAGCTTTCTTCTATCTTTCTTTTATTAATAGCTAGCTATATTATCTAGCGTATTATTATATTCATATAACTATTATATCTTCATAAGATCTATTCTTATATATTATACGCTTTTAAAAGGCTATTAATCTCTCTAAGTCTCGATTCGTAATAGTCTCCCGGGGTAGAAGCCCGTTTCGTATAAAGGGAATTAGATTATTTCTTATAAAGCTATATAATAGCTACGCGCTTCTTAATATATATACTAGTTTCAGAAGGTTATATTTATAATTCTACTGCTTACTACGTTATTTATATCCTTCGGATGTTTTATAGAACGTACCGGCTTTCGCTAGCGTCCGCTAAACGATAAAATAATATTATTATTATTAGTATTATTAAAAGTACTATTTTTTAAATTTAGTAGAATAGTTATCTTTTTAAATAACTATATTATAATAATCGATAGGATTCTCGAAAATAAAATAATCGCTTATTTATACTAAGATATAATTATACGCTTTAAACTATTCTCTAATCCTAGATAAGAAGTTATAGAAAGTTCGATTACTTCTTTTATAGCTATTATTATTATACTTAGTATTAGTTTTCTTTTGGATATTATTATAAGATAATTATCCTAAGAAGACTTAGCTATTATCTATAAAGCTATTAGAGTTAAAAATCTTAGAGATAATGAACTTAAGAAGGAAATCGAAAGCTATTAAAAATTAGCTAAGAAGTATACTAAAATCGCCCTAAGAGCTGAATTCGAATACAAAGCCATTTAATATAAGTTAAAATAATATAATAAGGCTTTACTTAAGAAAGAAGATATAGCTTTAAAAGATAATAATTTAATTAAATATAATACTCTTACTAAGTATTATAATATCGATAATAATATTAAACTTACTTTTCCTTAAGTAGAATCGAGATTTAGCTTTAAACTATTTAGATTAGATAATTAGGATATTAGTAGACTAAAAGCTCTTATATTAGTACTTGTAAATACTTATAATTATAATATAATATTATTAGTAAAGAAAGTTACTATAGCCTTAAGAAAGATTCCTATACTACATACTAAATTAGCTAAAGTACTTATAAGTTAAGCTAAAGTTATAAAGTTCTAATAAGCTATATTGACTTCTAATTTAGTATTTTATTCTAATAATAATAATAATAGAAGCGAATTAAATATTTTATAATATTATAATAATTTTAATATAAACTAACTAATTACTCTTAGAGGTCTAAGCCTTTCTTTTAAGCTAGATATAACTTAATAATCTCTTATGAGTAGCGAGTTTACTAAGCGGAGCTCTTAGAAAAGGATTAATTATATTAATATTATTAAAAAATAAGATAAATAATCTATCTTCTTCTGAAGCTAAGGCTAGAAGGATTTTTCTAGCTAAAGTAACTAAAGTAAGGAAAATATAAGAAGATAAAGCTATCGCCTTTAAGTATAAGTTATCTATTATAGCTAAGAATAATAATAAAGAGAATAATAATTTAAATAAGCCTAGAACGAATAATAAGTATAAAGCTATTTCTTATCTCTATAGATTAGATAATAAGAGATCTAAGATTAAGGAACTAATAAGAAAGAGACTTATTAGAAGTATTAGAAATAGCTTATAATATAGTATTATAAGTATAGAAGAATTAAAGCTATTATATATTAAACTATCTTTATAAGCTTTCATATTAGCTATAAGGATATTCTAATACTTTTTTTTTATTTCATTTTTTATATAAATATAATCGAAGCGATTATAAAAAGTAATAGAGATAGATATAGGAATTTCAAATCCCTCTTTCTTATAATAGCCTTAAGCTATAAGGCTTAGCTATTATTAGTATTCTTCTACTTTCTTATAATAGCTTACTTCTTTTATAGTTTTAGACTTCTTTACTTATTTTTCTTACTCTTAAGATTATACTTTTTTAAACGTAATATATAGCGACTTCTTTAGATTTAGATTTTTCCTATTTTATTATACTTTCTATATTACTCTTAAGATTATTCGATATTTAAGAATAAAAGTAGTAAAAGTCTTTAATATTACTATTATAATAAGGTTTATAAGTATATTACTTAAGGAATATAATAGAATCCCGGATCTCAAGTCGATTATAATCGCAGAACTCTAGTTTTAAAGCCTTAGATAAAGCTTCTTAGTTCTTATTATCTTTCTACTTTAATATAGTCTTTATAATATTTTATCAAGCATTATTATAATAATAAGAAATATACTAATCTTTTTTTGAATTAAAGAGCTTATATATAGTCTTTTATAGTTTCTTTGAAATATTTAATATAACTAGTAATATTAGATCTAATAAATTATAGAAAAGCGTTTTTACTTAATAAAAGTATTTAAAATTAAAACGTTAGCTAAGTTAGTTTATATTATATTACAAGTAGTTATAATTAGAATTAGCTTAAGCTCCTAAGTAGTATTTAATAGAAATATTAGAAAAATAACAGATAAAGTATTAAGCTAATTAGTAAGTTCTAATATATTAGAGCTATTATAAGTAATACTAGATATAAGTTTATAATAAGAATTTATTATAAATAGTATTTAATTTATAAAAAGATTAAATAAGTCTTATTAGTATTAGTTTAAGTTAATAAGAGATTAGCTAGATTAAGAAAAAGTAGAAAAGCTTAATATATCTAAAAATATTAGAGCGATTTCTATATTTTCTTTATAGTTTAATAATAAAGTAGAAAGTAGAAGTTCTATGTTTCTTAGAATAGAATTATTAAGTTAGTCTTTAAAGCTTATAAAAGTATAATATATCTAGAAATAGTTTCTTATTAATAAAACTTTTAGATAGTTATATAAAAGTAGTTAATTATAAGAGTAATTTAATTTCTATTATTATTTTATATACTTAACAAGTCTAGTTTTCTTATTATAAAGGTTAATTCTTAATATAAAATTCTTAATTAACTTAAGTAAAGTACTTATTAGAAGTATAAAAACTATAAAAACTAAAGTATAAGGAGTTTTATCTTAAAGCTAATATGTTTTTATAAAAGTTCTCTTAAGGAAGTTATATCTTAAGTATTAATATAGACTTCCTTAATATCTAGCTTTATAATTAAGTTTCCTAATATCTAGTACTTCTAAGAGATATTTAGGAATTTTATTTCTAAGTTAATTAGAAATTGATATAATACTTCAGAGGTAAGTTCTTTTATCTAATGATCTAATAATATTACTTAAAACTAATCTAATATCTTTCTTATCTATTAAGAAATCTAGAAATACTTAACTTTTAATAGTTAAATAAAGTAAATATAAAGCTATAAAGTAAGAGTAATATCGAGCTTACGAAATAATATATTATAAAAACTATATAACGATAATTTTTATAATTTAGCTTCTTATAATAATTATTAATATAGAAAGTATAATAAAATAAGAAGAATCTAAATCTAAAGAAGTTATTATATATTATATTTAGTAAAGTAAAACCTTAAGAGTAAGAAAAATAAGTAAATAAGTAACTTGATTTCTATAATTATAAAAGAAGCAAGCTCTTATAGAAAGGCAGAAGAACCCTATCTAATAGTAGCTAAGCCTTATTATAGCCGAAGGCTACTATAAGAAAAAGAGATTTGAAAGTATCATATCAGCTATAAAGTGAAAAATTAAGCTTTCTATTACTTCTTATCTTAGCTTTAGAGGATATTTAAGATATATAATTATATTCTAATATAACTAAGCTAAAAGTTTATACTAGAGGATTCTTTTAACTATTATAATATACTTATTCGAAAATAGAAGTACTTTATTTAATTTATAAAATATAACTTTTAGTCTTTACTAAATAATAGCCATAGCTAAATTAATATATATAAATAGCTAAATCGATATATGCTAAAATTCTACTAACTTAGCGTATATATGTAGAAGATATACCTCTCTATATAAATTTATACTAAAGAATAAAGGCTATTTATATAGTATGAAAATATTTATAATTCTCTAATAATCCCTAAAGCTTTAAATTATAATTAAGATTATTTAGAATCTACTGCTATTATAGCTTCTATTCTTAAGAATAGCTTATAGGCTAGTATCTCCGATAGTAACTTATAGTAATATATCTACTGGATTTACTATAATTTAAGCTTATATCAAAGCCTATAGCTATTACTCTTCGATAGAGAGATATTCTGCTATTCCGCGCTCTATTTATATACGATCGTATAAGTAAATACGATCTAAAGAGAAAGTAATTAGTTATCGATATATTAAAGAGAAGAAAGAATACTAAGTCGAAGAAGTATAATTATCTAATAAGAGTTACTCTTATAAAGGATAGAGCTTTAGGGTATTAGTAAGTGAAGGTTATAGAGGCTATATATAATTATGCGGTATTAAAAGACTCTATAGCGTATCTAATATATAGAATTGTCTTACTTCCAGCAGAAACCCGTATAACTATTAGCTCTCTAGCTAAGGCCGATATACTTAATACTCAAATTCTATTAGCTTACTCTCCTTTCTAAAGATATCGATATATTATATATAGTTATATATATAAATCTTAGTAATAATAGCTATACTTTGCACTTTAGGCTCGCTTAATTAGCGTATGTCGATTTAGCTATAGCCTAAATAATTATAGTTTTAGCTCTCTTAAAGAAGTCTGAAGAAAAATTAAAGAAATAATTCATTAATCGATATATCTTTCAGCTTTTCTTATTAATAAATTTTTCTTAAATATCTCCAAAACTAATTAATATTATATATTAAGACTTATAGATATTTAAGATATTATTAGTATCTAGATAAAAAGCCATGATATAAAAGTAAGGCAGGCTTTGTTAGTAGTGAAAGATAACTTTAAGGTATCAGGAGATGGATAATTGAAGTAGTCTCTGAATATT
>FJUX01000241.1:23855-44275 GCA_900074905.1 Rhynchosporium agropyri | reverse complement strand
TTAATTAGCTCGATAGTTAGAGGAACTTACTTCTTTTAACTTAGTTATTAAGTATATATAAGGAAAAGATAATATATAAGTAGATACTCTAAGTAGATTACTAAGTTATAAGGATAATAAGGTTTATAATAAGACTACTTTACTTAGATAGCTAGATAATAGAGATATAGTTACTAATATCTAAGAAGCTACTACAATTAAGTAAGAAATCAAGGGACCTTAGTATAATACCTTAAAAGAGGCTTAGAAGAAGGATAGAATATCTCTAGATAAGACTAAGGAACTTATTATAAGGAATATAATTAAGAATAGTATTATACAAGTTAATAAGAAAGTTTAGCTTCCGCTAAGCTTAGTAGAAGCTTATATTAAAGAATAATATAAGCTTCCTGCGTATAGATACTAAGGGATATAAAGAATATATCTAAGGATTTTAAGAAACTATTAGTCGGAAGGACTCTACTAAGTAGTTAAAGAAGTACTAGCTAATTATAATACTTATATTAGGAATAAGTCTTCCTGATATATACCTTATAAGTAGATAATTATAATACTAATATTACTAATATCTTAGAAATTGATATTATAGAACTTTATAGGGCTATTACTACTATCGAAGGACCTAATTATAAGAGCTAGCTATAATATAATACTTATTATTATAGAAAGACTTACTAAGTATATAATCTTAGTACTAGTCTTATCTACTCTTATAGCTAAATACTTAGTATAAGTATRCCTTAAGGAAGTAGTCTCTAAGTATAAAGTACCCGAAGAAATCATATTAGATTAAGATAAGTTATTTATATTAAAGTTCTAGAATACTTTAATAAGGTTCCTAGGGACTAAATAGAAACTATTAATAGCTTTCTATCCTTAGATTAATAGAGGAAATAAAAGAATAAACTAAATAGTTAAAGTATACTTATACTACCATATTAACTATTAATAAAATAATTAAGTAGAACTACTACTACTAGTAGAGTTTATATATAATAGCTTAACTATAGAAATAATAAAAGTTATATTATTCTTTGCGAATTATAGTTACGAACCTATCGCTTATAGAGAACTTAATATTACTATTAAGGATAATAATATAGCTTATATCTAAGTCCAGAATATCTAGGACCTCTATAAGGAACTTATAGAGGAACTCTAGTTTATAGTAGAGAAGAATATATACTACTATAATAAGAATCGTAATTAGAAGCTAACGCTATAGAAAGGAGATAGGGTTTACTTTCTATAGAAAAATATTAATATATAGAGACTAAGTAATAAGCTAGACTATAAGAAACTTAGATTATTTAAAATTAAATATATTAAAGGACTTTTAAATTATAAACTCTAGCTACTAGTTATAATAAAGAAGATATTCCTAATATTCTATATATCCTTATTAGAAAAAGCACTACCAGGAGTACTACTAGCTCTAAAGATATACGCTGAACTAGTTAACTTACTCGTAGAATATAATATAAAGGAACTACTAGATTATTAGTATAAATAAAGTATTATTAGATACTTAGTAAAATAAAAGAACTACTTATATTCGGAAAATATATAAGAACTTAAGTTAAGCTTTTACTACTTAGTATTATTAGCTAATTTCTATCGACGAAACTCAGATCTACTTAGAGCAGGTCTATAGAGTCGAAAGGAAAGTCGACTATCAGGTCGAACGAGAGGTCGATAAGAGTATTAGAACTAGAGGGTTCCGCGCTTATTAGCTTAATATCTTTAAGTGCTCTCTCCCTTTTCTATTTCTTCTTTTCTTTCTTTTCTAGAGCTTTAAGAGTATCGAGCTTAGCTATTAAATTTATACTAGTAGTAATTATCTTTTATTACCTTTCGTATAAGAAACGTTTCTATTTCTTTAACCTTATAATTCGCGTATAGAACTCGGCTATAGCTAAGTCTTCCTTATCTTCTAATTTTTCGATTTATAAATCTAGACTCTCTTATTCGGAAGCTATAGGTATCCGGTTCCTTATACGAATATTATAGGATTTATTTAGTCTAGCGTAATAACTATATCTAGTTAGTTTAGGATCGCGAGGCGATATATACTTTTTATATTCCGCTTTTTTATATTTAGTATATAGTACTATAATTCTACTACTTAGTTCTATTTATCTTCCGAGTGTAATATAATCGACTCGTTTCGTTAAGCGTTCAAGGGGTATGATAAAAGAAGAGGATAGCTATAGATAGTTATTAATATTTCCTTAGGCGTACTTAAGCGTAAGGATACACTAAGATAGAAGAGGGATAGTATTATAAACTAGTATAGTTCTTAGCACTAAAACCGTCCTAGTACTAGAGTACTAATAGTACTACCTAGCGGTATATACTAGATAGGTTTTAGTACTAGAAAAGATTAGTACTATTAGAGTAAGGTATTAATATAGTTATAATATAATTACTATAGGTGATCTAGGATCATGTGATATACTAGACTACTAGATAAGTCGCGAGAGCTTACGCGCTCTATAAGATAGTCTTATATAGCTAGTATAAGGGAACGAAAGTTCTATATAAGACTAGCACTTCTGCTATTAGATAGAAGCTTCGTGCTCAAATTCATATAGTAATTAATACCTGCTTATAACGTCTTAATTCTAATTAAGAACCGAACTTCTTATTTACTTTACTTTATAGCTAATACTAACCGACGAGCCTGTATACTACGTACTAGTCAGAACTAGGAACGTTACAAGTTTCAGAGAAGTAGCTTATATAAGCTAAAAGATAACGTTCTCTCTTAAGAGTTTCTAGTAACGACCTAGAGACGAATAAGAAGGCTAACTCAGGAGTAACTTTAGTTAGTTTAATCGAAGATATTACTAACGAGGTAAGAGCGAGTGACTCTACCGGAAAGATAGCAGGTCAAGCTCTATATAGTAATAAGTCTATACCTAAGAAAGGAAGCAGCGAAGGAGCTACTAAGCCGGCTAGTAAGGATACTAGGCCGACTTCTAAGCACTATAAATAGATATCGCTAAAGTATACTCTAGAGAACTATTTTGTTATTAATAAGCAGAAGAAGAAGGAGTTTGAGGAGAAGTCTAGAAAGAAGTAGATCCTGTATACCGAATAGCTAAAGAAGAAGGAGAGAGAGAGTAAGACTAATAAGACTAATAAGAAGAAGACTAGTAGTAGAAAGAAGAAGGATAACGATTCCGACGATAGTAGCATCTTCGGCGCAGCCCTTTTACTGTATTTCCCTACTATTATAGCTTCTATAGCTATATTCTCTTACTATAATAAGTCACGATAGCTCTTCGATACCGGTGCTACGGAGTATATATCTAACGACTTTTCTAAGTTTACCTTATATATACTAAGAGACGATTTATAGTATATACTTACTGTTAATAGGCTATTACGCCCTACCGGGATTAGAAGTTATATAATTAAGGCGATAAAGACTGATAGTATAGTACGTATATTAGAGTGCTATAATATACTATATATCCCGCAGTCTCTAGTCTACTTATATTCTGATTCTAAATTAAATAAATTAGGAGGTTATTTACGAAGTTCTATTCTCTATACGTCTAAGGAGAAAGAGATCTATATAATTAACGAAGATCTATTTATTATTAAAGAGACCTCCGGCGCAGGGTAAGCTAGCCTTCCGGGTTTAAGCTTACCTGTAGCAGTAGAGTAAGCTACAGTTAATATAGAGCTTTAGTATAGATATATATATTACGCTAGCTTTAACGTAGTACGACGTACTCAATCTATAGTTACTAGTATGAAGTTTATAGAGCTTAAGACTAGTAGAACTCGCTTTTACGTACTATATGAGAAAGGCTAACTTATTCGGAAGGTTAATAAGGTATCGGCATATGCCCGACCTACTAGATCGATAGATGAAATCCATATAGATATAGTATATCTTAAACCTAAGGGTCTGAATAGTTACTCTTATRCCTCTATCTTCTTATGCGCCTATTCGACTGGAAAGTAGGCCTTTACTTATGCTAAGAAGTCGGATATATACTTAGCTAATTAAAAGCTAATTAAATTAGCCGAAATATAGTATTACTGCAAAATTAAGGTATAGAGATATAATAGGAGTAAGGAGTACTCTCTCTCTTAGATAAAAGAGCTTACCGACTGCCTTGGAATACTACTAGAGGAGTCTACTCCGTATACTCTAGAGTAAGATAGAAGAGCTAAATACTTTACATGTACGATTATCGAGAAGGTACGTATAGTTATAGTTGATTAGAATATACCTAACTATATATAGCCGGAGATTCTACTCGCCTGCATATATATCGCTAACCTTACCTCTACCTCTAGAGGTAGAAAGGAAGACTCTGTTTAAGTACTTCTAGGACGATATTAAGCTAGGGGTAAACTATACTCTCTCTATTAAGTATCTCCGTATATTAGGATATCTTATCTTTATACTAATTAATAAGAAGAAGAGAGTCCAGAGCTATAAGGTAGCTCTTAGAGCTAAAAAGGGTATTCTAATAAGATTTAAAAGTTATAATATCTATAGATACCTAGTTAATAGAAAGGTAGTTCGTACCTCTTATCTACGATTTGATAAAGACGGTTTAGTTATAGAACCTCACGAAGAAGACGCTATAATAGTACTTTAAACTAGAGGTGAATCTATTAATAATTTGAGCTAAAATTAGGACGCCGAAGTTACTAGTAACGCCGAAGTTACTAGTACTACTCCTGATATAGGTATTATAAGCTAAGACAAGGATTCTGAAGTCGAAATCGATAGTACAGAAGATACTAAGTCTATAGTCACGGATGAAGTTCCAGCACTAGAAGTCGATATCCCGGAGTAAGTTATTATATAAAAGAAGCGTAGTAAGCCTCCTGGATCTAAGAACTATATACCGGAGTATATTCCTAGGGCTATACGATCTAGCTGTAATAATCTATCGCCTGAGGTAACACTAGAACTAAATAATAGCTACTCCTATGTAATTTCACTACTTAAAGAAGTATAAGAGAGTACTAGTTAGTATCGACTCGCTTTTTATACGGCTTAAGAAGAGTCTCTATTCTTAGATAATCCGACTTCTTTGGATTAAGCTATAAAAACAGCTAATTAGCTAGAATAGAAGAAAGCTATAATTAAGGAGTATTGATCTCTTAAAGAGAAGTCGACTTAGAAGACTATAAGTCGCTCTAATATACTAAAAGGGTATAGAGTACTAGGTTCTCGTCTGTTTTCAAGACTAAGAGAGATATAGGTAGTAAAATCGATAAATATAAGGTCAGATTTATAGTCTAAGGTTATATATAACGATTTAGTTACGATTACGATTAAACGTATACCGGAGTCTGTAAATCTTCTACTTAGAAGATAGGCTTAGTAGTTACGGCAGAGTACGACTTAGAAGTCGAATAGTTTAATATAGTAATAGTATTCTTATATAGTGAAGCTAATACCCTGATATATGTTAAATTGCCGCTATTTTATAGATAATTTAGGCGTAGACTTATAGACGAGGAATATATACTCTTGCTAAAAGCTCTATACGGTCTGAAGTAGTCTCTACGCCTCTAGTAAGAGATATTACGTAAGGAGTTCGGTATTATCGACTTTATACTTTTATAAACTGATAATTGCGTATATATTAACTAAGAAACAAGAATAATTATCGTTACTTATATCGATGATTTTCTAGTTATCTTAAAGGCTAGAATAGCTCTTGAAGAGCTAAAGAAGAAGATTCTTACTATATTCGATATTCTATTAGCTGGACTAGCTAAATACTTCCTTAGCGTCAGAATTATATATAATAGAGAGAAGAAGACGATTTCTCTTTACTAAGATACGTATATTAATAAGATATTAGATCGTTTTAGAATAACTAACTATAAGAGCGCTAATACGCCCTTTACTACTAGTTTAGAGGTTTCTATAGTTAAATTCAAGGGAGTAGCTACTCTATAAGAAATCAAGCTATATTAATAGCTTTATAGTAGTCTATAATACCTAGCTTATACTCGCTAGGATATACTATACTACTACTTTATACTATTATAATTTCTGATAAATCTATTACCTTAATACCTTATAAGCGCTAAGAGAGTACTTGCGTACTTATAAGATACGAAGTACTACGCTATAACTTACAGAAGAGACGTTACTAATAGAGATAAGATGGAATTAAGAGGTTTCTGCGACTCTAATTAGGCCGGTAATCGAATTAACAGAGTATTATATACTAGAGTCTATTTCTTTCTTATAGGAGGTGTTTTCTCAGCTATTTTAAAGCGATAGACTACTATAGCTCTTACCTTTACGGAAGTAGAGTATATAGCTATATGTGCCTTTACTAGAGAAGCTTTATAGATACGCTAAGTACTAAAGGAGCTAGGCTATAATAAGCTAGACTCTAGGAGTATAGAGATATAGTACGATAATCAGGGAGCTTTATCTCTATCGGAGAACCCTGAATTATATTAATATACTAAGTATATCAATATTAAATTTCACTACTTTCACTAGGAGGTCGCTAGAGGTTATTTAGACCCTTAGTATATACCCTTAAAAGAGAACGCAGCAGACGGTTTCACTAAACCACTTAGCTTATAAGACCTTAAGGCCTTTATAGTAATACTAAATATAACTATTTTATACCTAGAATAAGGAGTATAGATATCAATTAGAAAGCTGACTTATCTTAAAGGAATTACGGAACCTATAGTTTATCTAGTTCACGTGATATCGAGGCATAGTGCTAGTCTCTAGGGGTATTACTATATGTACGTATACAATAGTATAATTAACTAATTACAGAAGAAATTAGATCACTTGTACCTGTAGAAGTTACCGACTTTATAGTATCTCTATAGAGGGGTATATTGCGAGGATATAGGTCTTAGTATAGATCAGGTGACTGTAGTCACGTGCATAGTCCGTGCGGATATTCCTAGATAATACCTTTAGTTAACTCTCCATAGTAATTAGTAATATAATACAACTAATAACATTCAACTACTCTATACCTTACTCTGAAGATCAACGTTACCTTGCGATATAACCTTCTTCTTTGAAGAAGAAGAAGGAGCCTTTAGTATACGAGAAGATAATTTAGTTCTTTAAAGGATTAGAGAAATTTCGCAGGTAGAGTAACTAGATAAATTATTAAGGGGATTATACTACTTAGGTTCGAGCTCAGACTTATTATTTCTATTAGTATAATTAATAGATCGGAAGGAGCGGACTTCAGGATTATTTCGGAGTAGAGCTATTAGGTAATAAGGAGTAGAAGGGATATCTTCCTTAGAGTAAGAGTTATCGAACTATATTATATGTATATTAGTTAAAGGATTAAATTAAAGGGCAGAAAATAATCTTATAATATCGTAATAAGTATATTTAGTTATTAATCTTCTAGTATTTACAGAGGATCTTCTAAGCGTAGCAGAGAATCTTTTAATATTATTAGAGGATTCTATAATATGACGATATAATATAAGACTCGTATCGGGCTCTTCAGAAGAGTTTTCCATTCGTAATCTCTTATTTAGAGAATTAGAAGATATAATAATAATAATAGAAGATTTGAAATAAAGTTATTAACAGAAGGACAGAGTTAGGCGCGGCTAATCTTAGTATATTATATTTAAAGAAAGAAACACCTCTCTATATAGGAGATAAGGGGTATTTATATACTTATAAGGCTTCGGTTACCTATCCTTATAAGTAAATAAGGCTACTTAGAGCGCTTCTTTCACTTATAAGTAAATAAGACTATCTAGAGTGCTTCTTCGGTCTAGAAGCTTCTTCTGCCTAGAGTGCTTCTTTTACTCTTTCAGAATTAATAAATAATAGTAAGGCAAGATTATCTAATTGGTTATAACTACTATCTATAACTCTCTAAGATTATATAACCTGGACTTCGATTTATAATTCATTCGATTGAACGATTCTATACGATATTTTTACCTTTACTTTTATACTTAGCGATTACTTAGAGCGTAGAAATAGCTGATTTTATACTATAAATAAGGCTATAGCCTTTTAATTTCCTTTATTTACTTAACTTTACTTTTCAATAGTTACTTCGACTTTAATTAGTTCACGCACTTTATCTATACTTTCTTTTATCAATTTATATAAATAATAGAATTTACCCTCTCTATTTAGAAGCTTCTTTACTTACTTAGGGTAGTTTGCATTTACTAACTAGATAAAGGTATACGTATAGTTAATAGTAATCTCTAGCCTCATACTAAGAGATAACTATAGGGGGTATATCGTATACTTTTACTTATTATATATAGTCACGTTATATCTAATCACTTATATAGCCTAGTATATATTCATATAATCTCCTTATATATTTAAAGTAAGCTTTCTCTCTTCCTTCTGAAGAGATAATACTCTCTATAATTAATATTCAGAGACTACTTTAATTCTCTATCTCCTGATACCTTAAAGTAATCTTCTACCTCTAATAAAGCCTGTCTTACTTTTGTATCATACCTACCTATTTAGGAACTTCAAAAACACGACTTCTCCTCTTAATATTACTCTTAAACCAGCCCCTTACAGCGATTATTTATCACGGGTGAATAATATATATACGAGGGTTCATAGTAGTATTTAATAAGTTCGATAAGGAGAGAGTAAGAATCTAACCGGAAGCTATAAGAAAAGGTACGTAGTACTAAGGCTTAACCGAGCTTTAGTTAGCGAGTCGTGCTAATAATACTAGTATTATAACCTAAGGGCTTAACCTTTATATTACTCCCCTCCTCCTGCTTATTTCCTAGCGGAGACTAATAGTAAATAGTCGTAGAACCCCCCTGTAGTTAATAACCGCGTTCTATTACTAAACGTTAAGTGTCCTATTATTATTATTCGCTTCTTTATTATAATCCTGCTATATTAAGCTAGCGCTCCGCTTCTATTATTACTCGATCCGGCTAAGATATTATCAAAGTGCTATTATACTCCCTCTTATTATCGTTCGCTTCCTTTATTATTATCTTGCTATATTAAGCTAGCGCTTCGCTCCTATTATCGCTTAATCCGGCTAAGATATTATAAAAGAAGAGACCTTCTACTTTTCAGATTTCTCTTTCTTCTTTTATATAATAATAATAACTATATTAAGATAAGTCCTCTCTTTCTCTTTCTATATTAAAATTCGTAAATCATATATTAAAATCCCGCTATTATACTATCGGGATCCGTGCTAAAACTAGCAGAATCAGATATCTCTTATTATTTACTATATCGCTTATACCCTCTCGGGCTCTAATTATATTAACTAAGCTATAAGTATTATACTCTGCTTATTCTCAGATAGAATCTTAATAAACTTAGTCGAGCTGTTCCTAATCTTATACTTATTATAAGAATAGAAAGAAAAATTATAAGAACTTATAAGTTTTTCTTAGATTCCGCGTGAAAATAGTTAGCTTATATAATAGTCCTTAAATCTCCTATATTATTTACTCTATTTAGACTTATTCCGCTGATACTAATAAGTAAGTATTATACTCTGCTTATTTTTTATTACTTTATATACTATTTAGGAATGAAACTTATACTAATCTTATTAAGGTCTTAAAAGCCTAGAAAGCTCTTAAGCTTCTCTAATCCTCTAGTCTTCTTTCTATATAAGTATATTTAGTCCTTACTTATTTCTTATTAGTAATTAATATTTTTTAGTCCTTTAGCCTCCGAGATTACTATTTCTATTATTACTATTATCGCTTAATAGAGTTAAATATAAGTAATTATTAGACTCCGCGCGTTTTTCGTTAGCTTATCCTCTTTTAGTACTAGTAGAGTACCTCTAGCTCTTATTTTAGGATTTTACTAAGCCTCTTAGGGATTCTGTAAGAGATATAGTAGAATATATATCTTTTTTATAGTATTATCTTCTTAAGAATTTGAAAATCTAAAATTAAATTCTAAAATTAATTTTCTTTCTCTTTTTCTTTTTTATCTTATAAAAATATAACTCTTTCTATTTAAAAATATCCGGATCCTAACCAAATTATATTAGAAACTTTCCTTTCTCTTTTTATTCTTATAAACCTCTCTTTCTTTATTATTTCTCTCGGGGTCTGCTTACTCTTACTTAGAGTTTCGATTTCCCCTCTTTATCTTCTTTTCCTATTAAGATAAGAGTTTATTATATATATTAGTATCTTTATACTTTAGTTCGTATTTATCTAGAGCTATAGAGTTTACTAAGTTTTCTAAGAGTTCTTATATTAGTTTATAATAACTTAACTATTTTATAAGTATTTCCTTAAACTTTCCTTATCCTCTTTTCTTATCTCTTATATAAAAGATCTATTCTATTGAAAACTCTTTATATATCTTAAATAAGATTAGATCCGGTTATTTATTATTAGTTTCTTACTCTATTAAGAGGTTATTACTAATAAGTTATAATAAATCTATATAGAATACTAGATAAATATTCCCGGGGATCTCGGATAATTATATAGATAATAGCGAAAGTACTTCTTCTATTATATATTTAGTATATTTAGTATCTAAGCTCCTCTTCAGATAGTTTATTTAATAGTTATATAAGTCTAGCTATACTTTATTATCTTTCTAATAGATTAGTACTAGAGTTCTAGTTTTATTAGCATTATCCTCTTATTTCTATATAGCTTTAGCTATATTTATTTAATATAACTTAGTAATATTCTTTATTTTTATAATAAAAGCTCTAGCTCTTTCGCTTAACTTAAATTTAGTATTTTCCTTAGTTTCTAGTTCTAATAATATAAGAAATAGCGCTTTATAGCTATATATTACGAAGAATAGACTTATCCCGAGTCTCGCTTAATATTAGCTATTTAATGCGAGTTATACTATAGGAAGCTACTTCTTCTAATCTGATTACTCTTAGTTAATATTGCGAGGATATGGGTCTTGGCATGGATCAGGTGACTGTAGTCACGTGCATAGTCCGTGCGGATATTCCTAGATAATRCCTTTAGTCAACTCTCTATAGTAATTAGTACTGCAATGCAACCAATATCATTCAACTACTCTATGCCTTCCTCTGAATATCAACGTTACCTTGCAACCAACATCATTCAACTACTCTATGCCTTCCTCTGAATATCAACGTTACCTTGCAACCAACATCATTCAACTACTCTATGCCTTCCTCTGAATATCAAAGTTACCTTGCAATAGTTAATAAAATTTTATAAATAAGCTTATACCTCTTAATTCACTTTCTCTAAGTCTCTATCTATTTATAGGTAATATATAGGGCTTAATCTCTAGTATATACTTAAAAGTTAATAAAACGTCTTCTAGAATATACTTATCTAATTTATTCCTCTATTACTTATAATAGCTCTTAGTATACTATAGTAATATACCTAGTAATCTATAACCCTCTTCGCGTACTCCTCTGCTTTTATATTAAGTATCGCTTCTAATACGACTTACTTACTTAATCTATCCTTAATTATCTAAAGGTATTAGTTCCCTTAAGAGTTTAGTAAATTAGTTATAAAATCTATTAAGATCTCTTAGAAGAATTAGTTAAGTACTAGGAGTAATCGAAGGAATTTATATTTATATTCTCTTTATATCTTATTTCTTCTATAGTAGTTATAATTCCTTAAGAATTATTAGATATACTTCGATTATAAAAGCTAGTAGAATTACTTTCTTAGTATAAAAGTAATAGAGTCTCTATCGGGATACTTATATATTAGTACGTCGTAAATAGATTAGATTAGCTTCATTCTTAATATATCGTCTTCTATTATATCTTCCGCGGAGTCTATAGAATATATAGTTTCTAGTACTTATAATTTACTCTAATAATATAATCTTCCTTTCGTATTAATACTATAGTCTTCTACTTGCACTTTAAGCTTGATTTCGCTAGGTAAAGACTAAGCTCTGCTCTAAATAATATAGAGTATAGTTTTATATATTATATCGTTTTCGACTGCCTTCTTCTAGTATTCGTTTAGTTATTTATCTTAGAAGGGTCCCTCGGAGTTCGACTAATTAGTAGGAGGGAGTAAGTTAGATTATATTACTAGAGTATCTAGTATTATAATAACTAGAGCTATTATTATATCAAATTATATCGCTAGGAAGTCTAACGCTATAGTAGTAACTACTACTCTCGCTAATGTTATAACCCTTGGCTGCAACAGGTGACATAGCCCTGAGGCTCGGCAGGCAGACTAACTTACTTAGCTAGCTTTATACTGCACAGAGAAGCTATAGGTCACGTGACGAAGGTTATATACTGAATCAGCTTATAGTTCTTAAACTAGGTAATAATTCAGATAATTCAGATAATTCAATAGAACGAAGGTTCTATATATACCGGCATATCTATCTATTAGATAGAAGCTTTATACTTAACTTAAATATAATATCTTACTTATACTTAGTAACTTATAAAGATTACTAGACTTAATCTAGTGATAGCGTTCCTACTTACCTAACTAACCTCTTTCGCACTCTAAGACGAATACTACGCCCTACTATATATTATACTTTAAGTACTATACTAATAGATACTAGTATATACATTAGATTAAGTAAAATATATCTATCTTAGGAAGCTCCCGGGGAGCACCTACTTTATCGTTAATATCTAAAAGGATCGATATATCTACTACTCTAGTTAGAGAAATCGATAAGAATATTCGATATAAGAATATTAAAGCTTTTATAGGAGAATATAATAAGCTTTAAGGATTTATATTCTAACTCCGACTTTATATTAAATTTAATAGTAACTGCTTTCGGTCCGATACCGAGATAGTCCTTTAGGTAGTTACCCTGCTCGAAGGTAAAGCCTTGAATTAGATTAAAGAGTTTCTCGAGGACTACCTTATTAATAGTAATAAAGAAGGAGTTATTAACGCTAATAAAGCCGAGTAAACTACTATCGATATATTTACTATATAGGATAGATTCCTTAAGGAAGTAAAAGCTAATTTTAGAGTTATAAACGAATAGAAGGAGGTAGAAAGAGCTATCGAAGCTCTACGATAGAAGAGTTCGGTAACTGCTTATACTAGGGACTTTTAGCACTACTCTACTTATATCGAATAGGGTAATAAAGCACTTATATATATATACTGAAAAGGTCTTAAGGACTTCGTTAAAGATAAGCTTATATATTACGGAGCTAGGGTTACTACTCTTAGCTAACTTATTAAGGCTGCGTACAAAATCGATAATAACTAATATAAACGTAGTATAAAGAAGAAAGGAAAGTTCGACCTTAACTATAAGCGAATAGGCGAGGGAGGATTCAGGGGTAAGGTTAACTACTCTAGTTATAATAAACGAGACTATAGAGACCCTATAGAACTCGACGCTACGTAAAGAAAAGAATTATCGCTATAGTAATAAATAAAATATATATAAGATCGTACTTATTTTAATTATAGAAAACTAAGATATCTTATAAGGAACTATAAGAGTAGTTAAAGCGAAGGAAAAAGATCCTAGGGTTATCTACTATAATAAGAACTTAACTCCTACTATCTAAGGGAGAAGGAGTTATAATAAAGTAATAATATTATATACTAGCTATATCTAAGAGAGACTAGAACTAGATAATAACTATATTAATATTAACTTAGACGATAAGAAGGAACTCCGCGAGGCTATAAATTAACTCGATATCGAGAACTCAGGACCCGGTTCTAATATACTCTCTGAATATAGCTTTAATAGATCAGAAATTACTTTTAAAGAATATATATAACTTCTTATTACTATAGGTAAGAAGAGTATTAGGATAGCTCACGCTGAAGCGAAGGAAATCTTCGAAAATAATATAATAGAAGTTATCGAGAAATCGCTACTCTATAATAATATAGAGTTAGAAGCTATCTAATATTAGAAGGACTTAGCGAAGGTATACTTAGACTTATTAATACGAATCTATTATATACTCTAAGGATATAAGGATATACTAAGCGAAACCGAATAAGGGGTTCAATATAATTAGTAATACTAAGATACTATCAGAGAAAATATAGATTATATACTAACTATATAAATAAGACTAGTAGTTTATAGAGGATTACGAGAATAAGTAAAAAACGAACTTCGAAAGATCGAAAAAAAAGATAATATATTACAGATTAATTACTTATAATACGCTACACTTATATAGTTATCCTACTGGACTAACTTATATAATATCTATTATAATAGAAAAGAGAATGCTAACTTTTAGCCCTAGAAATAAATACTAGTATTCTAGCTTATAGAAGATAATAGCGATATTTACTATATAGCCCTAGAAGTACTAGAGATATTAAAAAACTAGGAGGTCTTAGCGATAAAAGGCTATCGATAAGTAACTATAAAGAGCCTAGGAACTTATATAATAAAGAACTTTATATAATAAGAAAGGGATAATAACTATTCCTAATAGTCTATTTCAAGGGATAAGCGCTTAGAGCTATAGTAGACTCTAGAGCTATAGGTAATTTCATAGATTATAGGATAATAATAAACTATAGGTTTAGACTAGTTAAAAAGGAACTCCTATATTATCTATTCGCGTTAGATGTAATGGGTCTGTGCGCCTAGTGCCTCCCACTCCTGTATTTCAGAATTGGAGAGGAAGGAAGAACCTTCTCTCCTTAGCAATTAGTTTCTGTATCAACCAGATCATTACCAGCGAATCTCCAGCGACTGTTCTACTATTCCATTGTGCCTATTTACCTCAGCGTACTAAGTGATCATTACATTAGACGAGAATACTATCGGAAATAAGAATAGATATATAACTCTCTAAACCGATTAGTTAAATATAAAAATACTAAAAGGATATACCGAAGATATTAAGTTTAATATTATTAACTGAAGCGCTTATAAGTTAGTACTCAGTATACTATAGTTAAAACTCTATAACCTTACTATCAACTAGTAGAAGAAGCGAATTATAATAAACTATTATTAGTACAGAAGCGACTATAGGGCACTTAAACAGGTAGATAACGACCCGAAACGAGATAAGTTATATATAGCTCTCTCGACTAATAAGAACTAAACTTAGGCCTCTATACTAAAGCGAATACTAGTAGTATATAAGGATTATAAGTAACTTTTCCGGGAAAGTCCTAAGAATAAAGCCTTTCTATAGTACTAACTATAGGATCACGAGATACTCCTAGAACTAGGAAAGATACCTGGCTTCAGACTAATATATTAATAATCCGTAGTAGAGTTAAAAACTCTAAAAGAATATATAGATAATAACTTAGCGAAAGGTTTTATACGACTATCTACTTTATCTGCTGCGAATCTAATACTTTTCGTTCCGAAGAAAGATAGAAAACTCCGCTTATATATCGATTACTATAATATTAATAGTATTATAATTAAAGACTAGTACTTATTACTACTAATAAATAAGCTATACGATTGACTATAGGAAGCTATTATATTCATAACGCTAGATATAAGAGGAGTATATAACTTTATATAAATGAAACCTAATAAAGAATAGAAAATAGTATTCAGAATACGCTATAGCTTATATAAATACTAAGTTATACTATTCGGGCTTACGAACGCACTTATATTATACTAACAGATAATTAATAACTAATTATATAAATACCTCGATGTTTTCGTAGTCGCTTACTTAGACGATATACTTATCTACTCTAAGATAGAAACTAAGTATATTTAATACGTATATAAGGTACTTAAGAAACTTAAAAACGCTAAGCTACTTCTTAAACTAGAGAAATACGAATTTCACTAGGAGGAAATCCACTTCTTAGGATTTATCGTTAGATAATATAGAGTCCGAATAGACCTGATTAAGGTTAAGGTAGTACTTATATAGCTAATACTAAGTAGCGTAAAGGAAGTATAGTCTTTCCTCGGATTCGCGAATTTCTATAGAAGATTTATCTAGAATTACTCTATAGTAGCTAAAGTACTTACGGATCTTACTAAGAAAGACTAGGACTTTATTTAGATTATTATAGTAGAAGAAATATTCCGGATACTAAAAGAACACTTTACTAATATACTTATCCTAGCTACTTACGATCTAAACCTCGAAATAGTAATAGAAACTAACGCTTCGGATTTCGTACTAGAGGTATACTTAAGCTAAAAATATAATAAATAACTATATCCTATCGCGTATTACTCTCAGACGTTTTCACCTATAGAGCTTAATTACGATATATATAATAAGGAACTACTTACTATAGTAGCTACCTATAAGTAATAGTAATACTATTTAGAAGAAGTAAAGTATATTATCTAGATCTAGACTAACTATAAAAATCTAATATTATTTATATTAACGAAAATATTAAATAGAAGATAAGTTAAGTAGTTAGAGGAACTCTCGACTTTGAAGTTTAATATTACTTATAGAAAAAGTAGCGAAAATATAAGAGCTAACGCTCTTAGCAGATAATAAGACTACTCGGGAAAACTTATAGAGAGGTCCCGAGCTATCTTTAAAGAAGGAAAGGAAAAAATAGAATATAACTACGAACTCTTAGTAATAGTTATAGTATTAGAAGACGAATATCTTATAAATTAAATCAAAGATATATATATAATAGATAAATACGTATAGCGAGTTACTAGTAAACCTACGGATAACTTTATAATAGATAAAGATAGCTTCCTTAGGTTTAAAGGACTTATATATATCTTAAGTAAACTAAGATAAATATTTATAATAGAGTAATACTTATTACTTACGTATACTTACTAAGGGATTATAAGAACCTTCGAACAGATAGCTAAGGACTATTACTTTCTAGGTATAAGAAAGTAGATAGAGAATATTATAGAAGAATATAATATATATATAAAAAGTAAGTTAAATAGATATATATTATATAGTCTTCTTAAATCACTAGTAATATCTACTAGAGCATAGGAGTCGATTGCGTTTAACTTCGTTATTAAACTACTACTATTAAAAGAACTAATAACTAATATAGTATTTAATACTATTTAGGTTATTATAGATCGACTTACTAAATATAGATATTTCGTGCTATATAAGGAAGGAAGTAACACTAAGGAACTCGCGTATATATTCCTTAAAATAGTAGTAAACTAGCACGAGCTACTTAATAAGATTATCTCAGATCGAGATAAGTTATTTACCTCTAAGTTTTAGATATTACTTATAAACTAACTTAAGCTTGACTATAAGATATTAATTATATTCTACTTATAGATAGATAGATAAACAGAATAACTAAATTAATTAATAGAATAGTACTTATATAGCTATATTAATAGGGAATAGAGTAATTAGATCGAACTACTTCCTCTTACTTAGTTTATATATAATAGCGCTAAGAACGAAACTACTTCAGTTTCCCTGTTCTTCGCTAATTACGGCTTCGAACCCGAAATATATCGATAACTAAGAAGGGACCTTATTAGCGCGTAAGAATCTATAGTCCTAGTATATAAGATATAAGACTTATAATAATAACTATCTAAAGATATTGACTTCTCGAACGCGAGAACTATAAAATATAATAACTAGAAGTATAGTATAAGACTTCCGCTTAAGAGGAGGGATAAAATATACTTACTACGAAAATATATTAAAATAAAATAACTAAATACGAAACTGGATTTCAAGAAGCTCGGACTATTCGAAATACGAGAAGAAGTAGAACTTATAAATTTCAGACTATAACTAATATAGGGATCTCGATTATACCTTATATTCTACGTATTACTACTAGAACCCGCTAATAGAGATATGCCTCTAGCGATAGATAAAGAACTCTAACCTGAGAATAAACTAGATATATATAATATTAAGAAATTACTAGATACCCGGACTATAATATAGAGTTAGTAGGAATATTTAGTAAAATAGAAAGGGTATAAAGATAAGGAAAACTCATAGGAACTTATACGAAACCTGAACTATCCGGATTTACTTTAATAGTTCTAGTTAAAAACTTAAGCGCTTCTTAGGAAAAGTTATTACTAAAACCTAAGGTAATCTATATAGGATCAGAAGGATCGAAATAGTTTAGTTACTCCACGAGAGCAGGATCTAAGACCTTAATATTAAGTAAAGACGTAAGCTCCTCTTATTCTTTCGCTATACGTTCCTTTTCTTTAATAGCTTCTAACTTATCTAGAGAACGAAGACTATAATATAATATCTTAGCTACTTTTATATAAAAGAATTCTCTTTGTTTATTAATCCGAAGGATCTTAGCTTATTAGAAAGCTAGATATTTAATTAGCTTTTACTAATCCTATTAAGCTTTCTTATAAGCCTAAGTAAGATTAGCCTCAGTTCTCTCTAACTTACGCTATTTACTCTTTAAAGGACTCTATATATTATATTTCGTATTTCCACTAGTACGAATATATTCAGTATAACGATTAGAGTTAGAGAAGATAATATAGACCTAACAAGGATCTTTATTATAACGAGAACAAGATAGTATTTTGAAACTATAATAAAGGATATAAGATAGGAGGTTTTATTAGTTCTCTTTAATATATTCGTAATAAGTAAGTAGTATAATAAAAGAAGAAGATAGTTATTAGGAAAAGTCGATGTTTCTTAATTAGGTATCTAAGCTAGAAGCGCGGGACGCGCTAAGCTAGAAGGGGGATAGTATTATAACCCTTAGCTATAATAAGTGATATAGCCCTGAGGCTCGGTAAGCAGACTAACCTACTTAGCTAGCTCTATACTGTATAGAGAAGCTATAAGTCACGTGACGAAGGTCATATGCTAAATTAGCTTATAGTTCCTGAACTAAGTAATAATTCAGATAATTCAGATAATTCAATAGAATGAAAGTTCTATATATACTAGCACGTCTACTTACTAGATAGAAGCTTCGTGCTTAACTTAAATATAATATCTTACTTATATTTAGTAACTTATAAAGATTACTAGACTTAATCTAGTAATAGTATCCTTACCTATCTAACTAACCTCTTTCGCACTCTAGGACGAATACTACGCCCTACTATATATTACAGCTGACTCCCTATCGAGTGCTAGCTAATCTTTCACGAAATCTAGTTCTAGAAATCTATAGAATCGAGACTCTTTATTATCTTTACTTAATATATCTTACTCCTTTTATAATAATATATCCGGAATAATTACTTCGCTCCCTAGGCGAAATACTAAAGAGAACTAGAATATAGCTAAAGTCTTATACTAGTATATCTATTATTCTAATAATTATCTCTTTATTATGAAATATTCCAAGTTCTTATAATCTATCTAAATTATAAAAGAGTATACTAACTTTAGTTCGAGGGCTCAGAACTTTAAGCTAGATACTACTACGAGTATTTCTTTATCGTAGATATTATAGTTAATTTCAGCTTTACTTAGCTTTTACGAGAAAAACCTAATAAGGCGAAAGACTTTATTCTTTTCCTATAAGAGCGTGCTTCCTAATATAAACCTATTAAAATTAGTTTCTAAGAATATTAGCGCTTCCGGGTCTTATTATATTATTATAAGCGCTTTAATAAACTTCGCTTTTAAGGTCTTAAACGCTTCCTTCTCTTGTTTCCCCTAGAAGAATAGCGTTCCTTTACTAGTAAGCGTAGTTAAGAGCTTAGCTATCTTTAAGTAGTTCGGTATAAAGCCTTTATAAAAGTTAGTAAACTTATTAAATCGTTTAACTTCTTTCGTTATTATAAGTAATTTCTAGTTTTTAATTATTTCTACTTTTTCTAAGTTAAGTCTTATTCCTTTTCTATTAGTATATATAATAAATCCTAAGTATTTAATTATCTTCTTAGCGAACTCGCTCTTCCTGATATCGAGGAATAGGCCTCTATCCTAAAGCTTCTTAAGTATAATTCGTACTTTCGCTATATAATTATCTCTCGATCTGTTAGAAAATATAATAACGTTATCTATATACGCGGATACGTATTAGCTGAGTTCCTTCTATAGTAAACTATTTATATACTACTAGAATATAGCTAGCGCTCCTAATAAACTGAACAGATATATAAACTATTTAAATAAACTAAAGCGAGTACAGAATACTATTTTATATTTATTACTTTTAGCTATTCGAATCTTATAGAAAGCTAAAATAATATCTACTTTAGTTAACTACTTAGATCTTATAAGCGAACGAAAGGTCTCTAATATAAGTAATAAAGGGTACTAATCTAGTATTATAATTACGTTTAACACTCGGTAATTATAATAGAAACGTAAGCCTCCCTCGGGATTCCTTATAAAAAGGATAAGTACTAAAGATTCTAATATACTTTCTCGAATATATCCTTTTTCTAATAAGTCGTTTAGCGATTTCCTTAGTATTAGGAGTTCGTCTTTCGATATACTATATGTGAAAAATTGAAGGTGGAAATCGGCCAAAGGTCAGAATAACAGAATAATACGTGATCAATTTGACTTGCTTTGCTT
>FJUX01000241.1:2264-20415 GCA_900074905.1 Rhynchosporium agropyri | reverse complement strand
ATGTACTGACAAGGTACAGGGTGTATATACCGATGCAGGCAAAACTGGCCAAGGTACTGGTTACAAATCCAACAACTTTCCTCTAATAGAGAGTATCGATACGAGACCGGCTAGCTATAAATACTAACTATTACTTTACAGACCTCTCTTAGCGCGTTCTTATATAGGGACTAGTTACTAGATTAGCTAAAGAGTATCTTATACTTTAGTACTTTACTAATAAGTTTAAGACTAGCGATAAAATAATCTACTTATTAAAGGAGAACTTTCTTACTAGTTTAGAAGAAGATAATTATTATAATACCTTTTATTACTTAGAAATATAATAACTTAGCTATATACGCGAGACTATCGCCGAGTTTCGTAGCTGATTTTAAAGCGCTACTATCTAAAGTAAAGTTAAAAAGAAAGAGTAGTTCTTCTATATATAAGATAAGATTATATTATCCTTATACGCTTTAACTCTTATTATTAAACTAATATAGAATAAGGATTACTTTTCTATAATCAGATTACTACTTTCTTTTAATATTAAGTATCGCTATACTCAGAATATACTTATCCCGAGAATACTACTACTTAGATATAGTACTATAAGCTTACTATTACTACTATAATCTCTTCTAGTTCTACTCCTTACTAGTCCTTAATCTTAGCCCCTCGATAAACTATTCTTATACTATATATATATACCTCTACCCTAGTATAAGCTAGTACTCTCTCTATACTAAAACACCTTACTACCTCGACCGGAGAAACCCCTAGGTATTATAGTTATAGATAGCTTAGCTATTTTAAGCTAGATTACTCTAATCCGCTTAAGGTATAATTAATCGACGAATTTCCGGAAGAGGAAGAAATAACTAAAGAGGTAATAGAAGACGTACCTTCTAAATCTGGACTAATATAGAAGAGAAACGATAAGGCTTAGGTAAAAACTCTTTCTTAGGTCTACGTAAGTATAACCTCTCTAATCTTAACCTTAACTCTTTAATAGGAAGTAAGTAATACATATACCTGATTATAGTTAGTATAAATAAGCTAAGAGTCTCTATAAATAGCTTAATCGATACTAGAGCGAATAGATACCTATTTATTAATCGTACTCTTACTAGACGATTATCAGGGGCTCTTAGTATTAGAATCGAGCTACTACTTTATTCTATTCTAATAAATAGTTTCTAATAGTCTATTAGAACTTATATTACCTATTTTATATATTTATACCTTTCTATTAATAATAAGCGTATTTATAACTACCCTTTTATTCTTCTTAATTTAGGATAGTAAGATATGATTATTAGTATTAAATAGATATAACGATTTTAAGTTAAATTCGATACGCTCTATTATAAGCTATTACAACTAGAACGCTATCTATTTACTTTCTAATATAATAAGAAGATAATTATAACTTTATTACCTTATAAACCTAGTATCAATCGATCTTATTAAATCGATACTAATACGCGGGACTTAGCTATAAACTAGTTAGACTAATACTAATTACCCTAAATAGTAGTAATATAATATATTAATATATTATCCTTATTAGTTAACTTATTCCTGCCTATTGCTAAGGAATCCGAACCCCTTTCTACTCTAAAATTATCGAGAAAAGTACTCGCGCCGAAACCTTACTATAAGTATATCTTTTAATCTTCGAGGATTTAGAAACTAATTCCGATTTACTAAATTAGTACTATAGCTTTTCACTTTAATATAAAACGCGAAAGCTTCGAATTATTCTTTACTAGTATCTATCAGATAGACTATATCTTATAAGACTATCTAGATAGTAACTCCCTTAAGGATCCTAATACTGAACGACTTATAGCTGAAAAACTACTAGAATAGTATTATACTTTTAAAGAGGCTTTCTCTAAATAGGATTCTAATATTCTTCTGCTATATCGCTTATATAATTATAAAATTATTCTAGAAGAACTATTACTTAACATATATTCGCTCTTATATTAGTAGTTTATAGAGGAACTATAAGTAACTAAGGAGTATCTTATAGAGAACCTAAATAAGGGATTTATTAAATCTAGCTAAAGTCCTTTTATATTACTTATACTATTTATTAAGAAAGCCGATAGAGGCTTACGCTTCTATATTAACTATTATAAGCTTAATACGATCACTCGAAAGGATTTATACTTAATACTTAAGATTAATAAGCTTCTAACTTATATATCTAAAGCTATAGTTTTTACTAAACTAGATATCCGAGTAGTATTTAACTATATTCGTATAGACTCCGAATCAGAGGAATATACTACTTTCCGAACCCGCTTTCAGATCCTATAAATATAAGGTACTACTTTTTAGGCTCTATAATAGACCTAGTACGTACTAATAATATATAAATAATATATTACTAGATTATTTAGATAATTTCTATATAACTTATCTAGATAATATTCTTATATACTCGGAAACGCTCTAAGAGTACGAAGAATATATTTAATTAGTACTATAATACTTAATAGATACTAGACTCTAGGTAGATATTAAGAAGAGCGAATTCTATATTATTTATATTAAATACCTTAGATATATCGTTACTACTAACGGAATTGAGCTAGATCCTGAGAAGGTAATACTATTAGTAAACTAGAAGTACCCCGAAATAGTAATAGCTATAAAATCCTTCTTAGGATTCTATAGTTTTTACTATTAATTTATTCGGAATTTCGGCTTTATTACTAAACCTCTCTTAATAGTTACCTAGCCTATAGTACTATAGAATTTCGCTAACGATTATAAGAAATCCTTCGACGAGCTATAGTAATAGCTACTATTAGTGTAAAAACTATACTATTTCGACCTAGAATTATAAACTAAACTAGAAACTAATACCTCTAATAGTATAATAGCTAGAGTTATCTCCTAATTATATAAAGATAACTAGTAGTATCTAATTAGATTCTACTCTTATATTCTTAATAGATACGAACTAAACTAGGAGATCTATAATAAGGAATTATATGCTATTATTAAGTCTTTCCGGAAATAGAGACCTGAACTCATATCGCTATAACGCTATACCGGCGTATATACAGACTATCGATCCTTGGAATACTTTATAACTACTAAGGTCCTAACTAGTAAGTAAGCTAGATAGATGGAATTTCTATCCGAATTTAACTTTCAAATCATATATACGCCTAGTAAAGATAACGCCAAAGCCGATATCCTTAGCTATATGGAATAAGACCTGAAGACGCAGGAACAGCAGAAACGGGACAGTAGACCACGGGCTTTCTTCTTTAGCGAGGGTCCGGGAGTATCCAGATCCGACGCCGTCTCAGAACCAGAAGGCAAATTCCTCTTTCCTCTAGCATCAGATATTATAGCCTTGAATATAGCCTTCTTCGCAAATTCCCGTATAATAGTATTCAACTCCTTCGTCTGCTTTAACGCTATTTATACTATTACCCTAGATTTCGCCGAATCTACTGTTAGAATATCTAAATCCTATATTATATTAGTATTATATTAGTATTATATTAGTATCTAAGGGTTTAAGGATCTTAACTTATTACCTTAATAAACTCTAACTTCTTAAATACTTTCTCTATAAATCGTCTTAAAGCTTAAGTCTCTGCTAATTATACTATAGTAATCTCTAATATAGTAGTAGGAGTAGCAGATTTCGCGAGACGATAGATCTGATCAATAGCTTTATAAGTAGCTACGATACCGCCCCGATTTAGCTCCGGATCTCTAGTTTCGCTGCCTATAAGTAAACCGGATAAAATAATATACTCTGTATTAATATAGTTAAGTAACTATAACGCGTTAGTATATATAATTACGTTTAGGTTGAACTAACTTATATACTTATAATTACTCTTTAACGCTAAATAATACTTATAAAGCTTAGAGTTAAGCTTATTAAATAGATATAGAAGTTCTAGGATAGAAGTATTATTATACTTTAGCTTAAGGAAAGCGCGAATATATCGCAGGTAATATATACTATATACCGCCGAAAGGATACTAGCAGGAATTAGTAAAGGCATTAGAAATATCAGCGTTATAGACCCGTGAAACTCTTATATCTTATCTTGAAAGTATCCCTAACTCTAAGGCAGGCAACTTACTTATAGTAGGAGAAAGGTTAATTAGATCGATTAATATATAAGATTATAGTAGTACTACTATAGTATTAGTAACGATACTTACTCTAGTAACTATATTATAGTCTAGAGAGAGTATACTTATAGTTTAAGTAGTTATCGAGGTTGAAGAAGGAGGGCCCTAATATTAATAAACTCCTTCCTTTATATACCCTACGCCTTACTTAAACTCGACTCCTGCCGTAAACAGATAAAGTAAATATAGTTCACTGCCTGATTTAGAAGCTACGACTAATATAGTACTATTATAGCAATATAACTAGTTAGTACCTGATAAAGAATTTACTACTATTAAAGAGTAGCTAGAACCTATTACGCGAATATCGACGAAAATAGTTATAATAAAGACCGATTTCCAGTATAAACTATAACCTTCCGAGCTTAGGGTTAAGCTCTTCTTAGGGAAGGGGTAATATAATAATAGCTTACCTGAATGTTATATAAGGAGAAGGATAGATACCGGGGCTTAAGTTCACAGGTATCATAAGTATCCCGGTATAACTAGTATCCGACTCGGTATAGTATCGGACTAGTACCGGTATATATATAAGGTGCCTTATACTCTATATCTCTTCTTTTTCTTCCTTATCTTCTTGTTTTCTTAGTAGTAGACTATATAAGATCGCTCTTGGCCTCCCTACTTGTTTTATCCTTGCTCGTATACCGCCTTGAGTCTTGTGTCGTTACAGTACACTTAGAGGTAGAGTAGCACCTTCAAATACTCGCCGCGACCTCTTATTCTTTGAACTACCTTTAAGCTCTACTCCTATATCACTTAGCTAGTATTTTACAGTATAAAACAGCGTATTATCAACTAGTATAGCGATATAAAGGCTCAAGGATAGACACCTAGATAGCTATGAACCCGGTATATAGAGGGAGAGGAGGTATATACATAGCATAATATCAATCTATTATTCAGATAGTATAGTAGATATTACTGCAGCTAGTGAATCGTTAATTCAGAGAGATATAATTAGGAGTATAGAGGTATATACCCAGGATACGGAGTTTAAAGAAGATTGAATTGAATAGGCATAATATGGCAGGCCCTGAATATATTATATATAGTTATGCATATAAATCTTAGTAGTGATAAATGCACTCTTCATATTCGGCTCGCCTAGTTAGCGTATGTCGATTTAGCTATTTCCGTGTGTCGATTTAGCTGTAGCCAATAAAATCTAGGTTATCTAGCATGGACAGGAATAGTGAGGTTTTTCACCCTGTACGAAGTAGATATCCTCCACCTGGGATGTTTCATAACTGGTACGAAAGGGGGCTTCAGGTTAGTCTCACCCAGCACTATATCTATACAGGAGTTTTGTGGAGCGAAAGCGTAAGTATATTAGATTACCTGGTGATTTACAAGGGTGGGCGAGACCTATCTGAAACCCTCCCTCGTACTTGTACGTAGTAGAAAAGGGGGTTTGCCGGGACTTTTGATACTTGGTATAGGAGGTACCTGTCCCCTCAATTGCTGCTCTTACCGTGGGTCCGTTTCGGCTAATCTGTCCACTCACAGGGCTGAATTTCAGCAAGAAGATCTCTGGGCGAGAGTACAAAGAAAATAACGGGCCTACGAGTAGTCGGATCGGTTGCATCGGTAAATATGTCGTCACGCATCGTAACTATGTACGATCTTGATCAATTGATTTGGGTGTATCTAGGCGTGATTCAGGTAATCACCCATATTCAATAATGCGACGGATACGTTTGATATGCCTTCGGTCTAGTGGTATTCTACCCTGGACACACCCCAAGCTTGGCAGCAGCTGAGGGAGGCGGTCCATCTGATAGAATTATTGATGATGCTTAGTGCTAGACAGGTGGCCGGAAAACTCTGCACTTGGTATGATATGCCAAGTATACAGTGTACGCCAAGTAATAGTAGTTCTAAGTACAGCTGTATCTATACTAATTTCTGACATACCCCTTTTTCCGACACCTATATAGTACTAATTCTAGTACTACTTCTAATATAGTATTGCGGCCTTATTAATTCCTGTAATATACGCCTATATAGCGTATATAGCGCCTACGTCTCCTTTCTAAGGAGTTCAGCTACTCCGCAGCTTTCTAGCTTGCGTTATAGTATAAGAGTACTATAAACTACTAGCCTAATGGCCTTAATCTATATTATAAGATCGTCTAACCTATACTAAGATATTAACTAATTATTAACCTTTTCGACCCTTTCGTATACCTCTCTATACGGCAGACTAATATGGCCTTTATAGCGCTCTAAATCAGTCGAATCCAGAGCCTTAGTAAAGCAGTCTGCTATTATCCTTTCCTAGGACGTGTTTTATAACTAATTTACTATCTAAAACCTGTTCTCGGATAAAGAAGTAGCGTATATCGACGTATTTAGCCTTAGAATAGAGTTTTCGCTTCTTAGTAAGGCTTTCTATATCTTTATTATCAAGATATAAGATAAGTAGCTATAGTATTATAATTACTAGATCCTTCTATAGTTTTATTAACTATGCCGCCTCTCTATAGCCGTTAGACATAACTATAAGCTCTGCTTCTAAGCTAGAAAGCGCGGTAGATTTCTGCTTATTAGTAGCCTAGGAGATAAGGCCTCTATATTACTTAGCTATCTACCCTTAGAAGGATTTCCGGTCTTCTTCTATATCTTATATAGTATCTATCTATATATCGAAGATCTGCTCTTACAGCCCTTTACTATAGCTTTCTAAGCTATTTTATATATTATATATAATACTATAAGATTAAGTATGAGATAAGTATTATAGGAGAGGTTTCGCAGTACGTAGATAGATCTCTATTGGATTTGATATATACTAAGCTAATTAACCGACTATATAACTAGTATTAGATTGAGTAAGATTCGATAGATAGATTAAGAAGCTTATAATCTATTGATATAGCGACTTCTGCGAATCGTCTAGTAGTAAGTAATTGACTTCTATACTCCGTAGTACTATACTTGCCTTTACAGATAGCGCGTTACTATTTACTACCTTTATACTAAACTTCTATAGTAGCTTCTTAATATACTAGGTTTAATATATTCGCAAGATGCGTAATTATCGATTCCGATTAATTTGAAGTCTAATAAACGTATCTATAGTAATTAGATCCTTCTCTTTCTATGCCTCTAAGAGCTTCGACTTTAGGTATACTATATCTGCTGTATCTTTAATTATTAGTATATTATCGATAAATATTAGTACCTAAGCTCTATTATAATAGCAGAAATGCGATAGATTAGTATCGAAGGAGGTTAATTCTAGCTTTTTTATCTCTTCTTTCACTATTAGCTACTACTCTTTAGATACTTGCTTTAGACTATAAAGAGAGCGTAGAAGCTATAAATATATCTCTTTTCGGCTTTATAATTTAGGTTGAAGCTCCCTCTAGACCTCTAGTACTTCGTCGTCTAGTACTATTATATATACTGCTTCTTTTAACTACGCGTTTAAGAAGGCTATATTGATATTAATATAGTCGATTTAAAGGTCTTTATAAGCTATAAAGGCGAGTAATACTCGTAGAGTCGTATACTATACGACGCTAGTAAAGGTATCAAAGTAGTCAAGATCTTGCTTTTACTTAAACCCTTATGCTACTAGCTTAGCTTTTCTTATAGTAATTTGATACTAGAAGGTGATTTTATTTCGTAGTACTAGTTTTGAAGATATTAGAGAGCTTCTAGAAGGAGGTTTACTATAATAAATCTTATATATACTAGCTTTCCTTAAAGCTTCAAATTCAGCTCTTATAGCTGCTTTCCACTTAATTAGATTCTCCTTAAGTGCCTCCTGTAAGAAGATTATCTCTATAGGCTATATAAGCTCCTCGACCAGCGCTATTAGCGCTACTTAACAGTTTCCAGTAAGAGTAGCACTATACTCTATATTTAGCCTAATTAGAGCTATATCTAATTACTTCTTTGATTACTTTAATAGAGCTATATCTAGAGCTATATAAGCTTCTTCTTAAGTTAATTCTAGTATACGTTAATCAGACGATAGTACTCTAGTGTCTCCTACTTTAGTATCTAGTACTAGCCTATTCCGAGGTCTTTTTGAGCTCTTAGTTACTATAACTAGCCTCTCTAGAGATCTTTCAGATGCTGTAGCTTATTTAGGCACCTTAGCTAAAGGCACCGTCTTCTTCAGTAGTACTAGATGTATATCAGGCGTCGTAGATTTCTTTAATACTACTAGTAAATTGCTTTCTTCTAAGAGTATATTCTAAGTAGAATACTCGTTAAATTATACGTTAGTAGTAATTAATTCTTTAAAAGTCTTTACGTTTAGTAATTTATAAGTTTAGCTACTACTTACATCTACTAGTATCTAGGCCCTCGGAGCACTGCTTTATATAAATTTAAGCTTATACTTCTGCGGAGGATTTAAGAGTATCGCAATATAGCTAAATACCCTGATTCTATCGAGTTTCTCTAGCTTCTTATTATACGCTTCTATAGGCGTTAATCTACTGATTTTACTATACGAGAGAGCAGTTATAGGCCTTCGATTCTTTAGTCTTGCTACTTACTATAAGGCGTAATACTATATAAATTCAGGTAATTTAGCGTCGTATAAGATACTCTATACTATCTTAGCTAATTCATATATCTAGCGCTCTACTACTTTATTTAAGGAGTATTTATAAGATAGCGAGAGCTCTAGTATTTTACCCCCTGTTTTTACTTACCGGATGAAAACAGAGCTAAATTCGCCCTTTCTACTATTAACTCTCTAGTATACTATTACTCTACTAGCGTGCGCGTTTTCGTGCATTATTAGCTAAATCGTAGTTGCAGACTTATTATATAATAATTCTATCTAGTAATATCTTATAGCGTTATCTACTACTAGAAGGAAGTATTTATACTCTCTAATAGAGCATAGGAGGATACCTGATATATTAGTATAGAGTCGAGTTATTAGTATATCAGTAGCCTTATTAAACCTTTCTTTTATCCTTCTAGCTATATATATTATATACGCAGATTCGTCTTTTAGAAGTATTAATTTCGCTATCTTTAAGCTATAGCCTATATACGCTATTAATTTCTCTATATAGATCTAATTTAGATGATCTAATCGATAGTATAGAAGGTCTGCGTAGGTCTCTAATTCAGGGCGTTTTCCGTCTAATTTAACCTTAGCCGGAGGGACCTTCGCTAGAGGAGTAGTACTAGCCGGAGTTATAGTCGGAATGAGTATTTCTGCTGCTAGAGCTTCCGGTATATCGACTAGTATATATAGACTATTCTACCTACGCTTAGTATATACTAAATTATTATAAATAGACTTCTACTGATACACGAGATAGTATAATATAGATTCCTTTATTTGTAAGCTAGCTAATAGATAATAACTAAGTACTGCCGAAGTCTAGTATATATTATACGTCTTAGAGTATTAAGCTAGCAATAGTAATAGTACTATATCCCTCTGCAGTAGCGTATACGTTATTAGCGAATTTGACTTATTTACTAGTACGCTAGCGATTAATTTAACTAGAGGAAGTACGTATACCGGAGAAGTAATTTAAGGCTTCGGAATTCGGTTTCCAAGTATTTAGTACGTAAGTAGTAGTATAAGCTGACTCTATAGCTTCTGCAAAGTACGCACGTTAGCTATTTGAAACAATAGAATAAATAATACTCTTCTTTTTATTCTCTACTTAATTAGCTTCAGAGGCGTATTCAGTATAGGTATCTTCCCTCTCTATATAGTCGATATACTAATAACCTTAGCTTTTGCAGTTAGTATACTAATTTTGCTCTAGTTTAGTACGCTTTTTAATAGGCCCTCTGCCTCTTCTATAGCTTCTCTTATATCTACTGCCTTTTCCGGCACTTCTACTGCTTCTACTACTCTTAGTATACCCTTTCTAGTCTCCTCTTCCTCTGCTTCTGTTTCCCCTCCCTCTACTACTACGCCTAGTAGCATAATTTACATTAGTAGCCTATATAGAGCTAATTTATACTCTATAAAGGTTAAGGTAATTAGAGAGCTTCTATATAGTATCCCTAAGTGATTTCTCTTGTTTTCTAAGTATAATTAATAGGGTTTACTATTTACTAGAGGGAAGTAGCGATTCGAGCAGTCTATTCCGTATATCTTACTTCGTAAGAGGGTTTTTATCGCCCTTGAGTTTAAGCTAGTATTACTAGAGGAGAGCTACGTACTCTTCGATTATCGATTCTAATAATTCGTAGGTGAAGTTAAGAAACTCCTTCCGAAGAGTCGATAGCTCGATTCTATTAATACTAGCCTTCTCTTCTTCTTCTATAATAGCACTTTATATAGTATATAGATTAAAGGTCGCTACTTAATCGATATACTTAGTATATACCTCTATAGAGAGAGAGTTTATAATAATCGATATAGCCTTCTTATACTCCTTTTTCTAAGAGTTTTGAGCAATATTAGTAGCTATATACGATCAATTTAATAATATGTAGTTATATACTCCTTTTCTAGCTAATTCTTTCCTAATATAGATCTTCTCTTTAAAGAAGTTACTCTATAAGAGTTAGATCTTAATTTGCTATTTAATTACTGAGTTTTTAGTAGCAGCGAGGTTTGACGATAGAGGTATTTTTGTTATATAGAGAGTATAATAGTATAGTAGTAACAGACTCGTCTTGAAGTAGTAGATAGATAAAAGCGGGCGTCTAGGCACTTGGAATTGCTATTATAATAGAATTATATTAATACTTCATTACTAGATAGGTAGCCGGAAAACTCTGCACTTAGTATAGTATGCCAAGTATACAGTGTACGCCAAGTAATAGTAGTTCTAAGTACAGCTGTATCCATATCAATTTCTGACACTCAAGAGGTTCTGTGCCAGCACCTTTTCTCTGAGCAAGCGCGGTCTTTCAAGGTCGCCAGGTATTGTACTTGCCCAAAACAAGTGCCAGATGTAGCCTGAAACAGGTTAGAAATCAGATGTGTATTGAAATATCGCAAACGATGCAAAATCTCCAACAGAACTGCGGCCGAAGAGAGTGTTCTAGTCTAGGTTAGGAAGGGACATGTCGGCCGGCGGCAAAGAGCCGCTCGAAGCCAATCAAAGAGTTCGTTTTCTACAGTAGCGCTTAGCGCGCGCCCCGTTAGCGAAGCCAATCCGACATGCTCCACCTCCAGCTTCAGGTATGAGCTTATGCTGAAGAACAAAACTCCATTACGCTCTTACTCGACAATCAAATAAAAAAGTTCCGTTTTTACAGGCTCAAGAATTTTGCATCCATAGGTCATTTGACATCCTCCCTTCATGAACTTCTACCCGCTAGATCATTCTCCCACGCACTTCCAACATCCATCACTCCGCGCTCTAGTATTTTGCAACTGCATATTATAACGCAGAACCGCAAGGCTCAGGGAATCTTTCTCCGGAGCTCTATTACCCCAGTGTGGTGTATTAGGATGTCTTCCAATCTCTCATTACCATGTCCACCAGGGTCCACTTTGGCGGCCGAAGAAGATATGGTTGACGTCGAATCCAACGGTCTACATCTAGAGCTTGCCCCCTTCGGTCTAGAGCATATTCATGACTATGAGCCTGGTGGCCACCATCATGTCCACTTGGGCGATGTGTATGGCAATAACGGGCGGTACCTTGTCATCCATAAGCTTGGTCACGGCGGCTTTGCTAATGTTTGGCTCGGTCAGGATACGAGGCGAAAGAGACAACAAAATATGTTGCTTTGAAGATTCTAATGGCCGAGGTATCCAGTAATGATTGCCTCGAGCTCAGATTGAACCAGCTCAAAGCTGCTCACAACCAGAATGCACCCGAAGGCGATGGCGCGGAGTCCATCTGCCTCCCACTGGACCATTTCGAGATCCACGGGCCGAATGGGAACCATCTCTCCTTTGTCTATCCTGTCCTCGGCCCAAATGTATCTCTCGGCTTGTTTCATGCTTCTGCAGATCCGGACAATGACTTGAGAAGCCTTAGTCTGCAAGTCGTGAAGGCTGTCAAATTTCTTCACAGCCAGGGAATATGTCATGGTGGTAAGTTGAACCAGTTACAAAGCTTCTTCCTTTATTAGATAATAATAAATTTCATCGAGGGACTGGACATCACACCAAACAATGTCCTTCATCGTATCCCTAGGCTTGATGGACTCAATGAAGACGAAGTCCTCCAGATTTTAGGCCACCCGGTCATGAATCCTGTTTTAAATGTATCTAAGAAATGCAATTATGAGTCCACGGCTCCTCAGTACCTCGTCTATCCAGTAAGCTGGTGGGATGTTAATACCCGATTTATAAGCAAAGAATCATGTCTTATCGATTTCGGCGAGTCCTTCGAAATTTCGCAACCTCCTAACGATCTTGGTATTCCCGGGCCGTATCGCTCTCCAGAGTTGATTCTCGACAAAAAAGCTGGTTTTGGTTCAGATGTTTGGGCATTAGGGTGTAGTCTATTCGAAATCCGATTTGGCAGAAAGCTGTTTAGCTCATTTGATGATGAAGATAACGACTATTTAGACGCCATTGTTCAAGTCTTAGGTAAACTTCCTGAGCCATGGTGGTCTACGACCTGGGAGGACCGGAGGAGAATGTACAAGGATGAAGTTAACGAAGAGGGGCTTGCCGTTGTTGCTCTAAAATCTGAGCCGTGTAAAGATGACCCTGGAGAGAAGGAGAGCGTTATCACGAGTACAATTCATCAATCTGTCACTGGTAATGCTCGATCGTTGAAGGATAAGATTTCTCCTGGGCTCTGGTATATGTCAAACCGTCATCCCGATGGAGATCGTCGTCGGGATATCCCCCAGACAGAGCAAGAGCTTTTTGCAGATCTTTTGGGGCGGTTATTGGAATATAAGCCAGAAAACCGTATATCTGCTAAAGATGCGATTAATCATGAGTGGTTTAAACTATGAAATTTCTCTGTTACTTTTAATATGCTCAAGGAGATTACCCATAATGCTTTTAAAGGTGTGAGGTGCTCTCGACGGTGCTCTCGTCAACTTGGCCTCGTCACGAATCAGACCACAGAGATCGAAGATCTGTAAGGCGCACAAGCTAGAGGATGATTACAGAAAATACCAGAATCTCGTGGGTCTTTAACCATGTCGAGCATGACACGTTTTTGTGAACGACATTTCGCAGACATCATATTACAGGGTCGTCAAGAAGTCCTCAGCAAGCTGCTGATGCTCGCTGCATAGCTAGACCACAGAGAAATAGCAGAGACGGGATTTAAGGCTTTCATATGGGCTTCTTGCACTGCCTTTGGACCGCTAAAAAGCTCTACAGCCTATCGTACACTCCTGACGTGCTATTCTCGCTAGTCTTCGGACATCGTCACTATCAAAATTCCTCAACGTCAATGCTACTCCTCATATGCACAGAGAGCTCCACCGCAGCTGCAAAGCCGCGAGACCTCCTATGATGTGGTTTTATTCCGAAATAGGTCCCCACACAGTCAGTACCACTACGCTGTTCACCACTATTGAGCGATCTCAGTACTCTTTCTCAATCGTCGGCAGGCTGTGAGAAGCTGAACGAGACGGCAGCGACGATCGAAAGGAGGAGTCGTATGACCTCAGATACCACCGTTTCCTCTCATCCGAAAGCTTCAGACAGACTGGCACATTCCAGTTCTTTCCTGCTGTCTGACGTCTCAGCTATCAGCCGTGCAGCTAGCATGACCTCATCGGCACTGCTCCATGAGTTCCTCCAAGTAATGCTCTGAGAGCCTTGGATCATCCTGCCGTCTCGAAGTAGCCTAGGATCACGCAATCAAGACGAATACGAGATGTGCTGTGCAGAAGCGAAACTTACCAGGAGGCACCTCGAAGCGTCATCTATTAGCTGAGCAGAAGCCAGGCCGCATCGCTGATCTCTACGACTGGCTAATTTTGCTTCAGCGCGGGCGGGAAGGCCCAAAAGTCCCGGGACATCGCCGTTTTGAGAGGTTTCTGGCATGAGAATCGATAAAGGTGCGACGGTAACTCGAGGTTTTGAGGAGCTGGCCAACTCATACCTCAGCCAATGCGAGGTACAGACAGGTCTTAAGGCAGGTCCACCGCGTCGCCGAAGGTCTAGAGCGTCAAAGTTGAGAGATAGGTTCGAAGGGCAATCCTACTCGATGTGTGAACCTCAGCTGCCAGCGTGGCCAAAAGGCTGAGCCTGGGCCAGGTAGAAGAGCTGAAGACGAGGCGCGCGCTGTAGAAAGTAGAGGGGCCATACGTCGCCGTTAGGTTGTTGGAAAGGGAATAAGAGGGTGATAGAATAATTGATAGATGATTAAGAACAGAGTATCCGGAAATCTCTGTATAAGGTACAGCCTACTATATAGACATTATACGCTGAGTAGCAGTACTTCTAAGTGCAGTGTATCTATAGCTATAATTTCTAATATACTCTCCTTTTCGAAACTATATAGTTGAATACTAAATTCCATTACTAAATCCAAAACTACAGCTTTACTAAATCCTACAATATACGCTCATATAGCGTATGTAACGTCTATATCTTCTTTCTAAGGAGTTCAGCTACTCCACAGCCCTCTAGCTTATATTATAATATAAGAATATCGCAAATACCTAATATAATATTATTCATATAGCTTTAATATATAATCGCTAATCTTTCTGTAGTTTTATTAGTAATTAGGCTGCTATTCAAGCAGATGTAGCTATAAGCTCTGACTTTAGATTAAAAAGCGTAATGGATCTCTACTTATTAGTAGCTTAGAAGATAGGCTCTTCATAATACTTAGCTATCTAGCCTTAGAATGATTTATAGTATTCTTTTATATCTTAAATAATTTCCATCTAAATATTAAAGATCTAATCTTATAGGATTTCATTATAGCTTTCTATATTATTTTATATATTATATTTAATATCATAGGACTATATATAAGATATAAATTAAAGAAGAGATTTCGTAATTCGCAGACAGATTTCTACTAGATCTAATATATTTTATATTAATTAGCCTATGATATAATTAATATCAGAGAGAATAAGACTAAAGAATTAAATCAAAGAGCTTATAATCTATTAGTATAATAACTTCTGGGTATTATCTAATAACGCATAATCTTTAGTATCTTCTATACTCTATAGTACTATACTAGCTATAGCAGAGAGCGCGTTATCATTTAATACTTATATATTAAACTACTTTAGTAGCTTCTCAGCATATAGAATTTAGTATATTTATGAATTATAAAACTTTTGATCTTATATAATTTGTAGCTTAATAAACATATTTATAATACTAAATCTTCACTTTTCTATACTTTAAGAAATTACTAACTTTCTAAAAAGACTATATTAATAGATTATATTTTCTTAGATAAACTTTATAATATACTTAGTATTAATATTAAAAGATAGAGATCTACTTTCTAGCTATTTAGAAAAGTCTTTTTTAGTAAGAATAAAACTCTCTTTTCTATTATATAATCTAAGTACTTTATAGATATTAAAGCAAATCTCATACTATATTTTAATAAGTTAAGTTATATAAAGAGAGTTATTTTCCCTCTGAGATTTATATTTCTAATGAGCTTTATAACTTAGAATATAAGCTTTTCAAAAAGAATTATTTAGAAACTCGATATTAAGTAGCTTTAGAGTAAGTTCTTTATAAACTTTCTTTATAAGTCTATTTTGCTTTTCAGTACTATTAATATATAACTTAATTAGGAATATACTGTTTACTCTTATATAAAGATACTTGTTCTTAAATAATTACTAGAGTACTTAATATTTATAGTCTTTAAAATAGCCTATTTTAATGAATATTAGATACTTAAAAGTAATTGAGTATTAAGTATATTCTTTTGATTTAACGAAATAAGAGAGCTTTAAGACTTTTAATTTATAAGATTATATTATAAGTTAATTTACCTTAATGATAAAAATAGAGATATTTTCTAAATAACTCATAACTTAACTATATTAGAACAGTATTCCCTCTCTCCTCTTAATAAAACATTAGTCTTTATAATCTCAGTATTAATAATATACCTAACTTCGAAGTCTATAAGTTATATCTAAGTAATGTAATTAATAAGTAAAAATCTTAGAAGATCGCTTACTACTCTATACAGTTATTCTATAAAGATCTAAGTATTAGTTTCAAAGATAAAATAGTAATTATAGAACTTTTAAAATATCTTCTTTATAACTTTCAGGGCTCCTCTGCACTCTGTCTTTATTATATTATATTCAGTTTTAGCTAGATTATATAAGCTACTTTCCAAGTAGATAAGATATTACCTTTTCTTATTATCTTCTTATTATAAAAGTATACTTTAACTAAATTTACTAATATCTATTATTAAAATAATCACTTCAGCTTCTAAATCGTAATCTCAAGTAAATAGAGTAGAAGCTATAAGAAGCTTACTTTTAAGATATTCTATAGCTATTTTGTATTCCATAGTCGAAGTGAAAGTAATATCTTTCTTAAGATTTATATAAATATAAGCTATAATTATAGAAAGATATTTAATATAGAGTTAATAATAACATCAATCTATAAGGAAAGCTCTAGGTTTTATAGTATCTTTACACTTCTTCTACTTTATAATCTTAAGTAATTTAGTAATATTAGAGTATCTTCTTTTATTACTAATTATAAATCTAATGATTTTCACTCTAGATGTATAGTATTATAATACAGAGCTCACTATAGCTTTTTTTCCTCTGAAATTAAATAAGTACTTTATTAATATTCTATATATATTTAAGTATATATTACTAAATTCTAGGAAATCTAGGAACTTCTATATAATCGTAGAAGAACTTAGATCCTTTAACTTTAAGCCTTTACCTTTAACATTATCTATAAAAAGTAAAATCATAATTTAGAATATAATTAATTAAGATCTTAATAATAACTCTTATAAATTATACTTTAAAATTAATAGCTTCTTAAAGTAGTTTAGTTATTCTAAGAATTCTAATTAATATATAATATAACGATAGCTTATCTGAAGGTCATATGAGGAGAAGGATAGATACTAGGACCTAAGTTCCTAGGTATCCCAGCATAGTTAGTAGCCGACTCGGTATAATATCAGACTAGTATTAGTATATATATATAAGGTACTTTATACTCTATCTTCCTTCTTCGTTTCTTTCTTATCTTCTTATTTCCTTAGTAGTAGACTATATAAGATCGCTCTTAGCTTTCCTACTTATTTTATTCCTACTTACATACTACTTTAAGTCTTATATCGATATATTAAGTAAGAAGATTACTATAGCTAGAGATAGCTTAATATAATATATTGTTTACTAAGTTAGTTAATAATTACTTATATATAGCTAAGATTCTAAAGATCTCTCGGATAGCTATAAATTAGGGTTTAATTTAGCTTATTATAAATAGTAAAATAGAAGAGGTCTTCGCTAATACTCTTTTAATAGCTCTCTTAGTATAAAGGAATATAAAAAGATTTTAAAGAAAGTATAATAATACCTTAGAACTTTAATTTCTATATATCGCTACTAAAATAGCTCTAATATACCCCTTGTCGAGCTACTATTATAGCTTTTAAATAAAACCCCGAAGAGTTATCTAGTTCTAGAGGAACTCGACTTAATCTCCCTCGCTCTACCTTCGAATCTAATTTATTATACTCTCTTTTACTATAAACTTCTCTTATACTAGAGAATATTAATATCTTATTAAGAATGTACTAATTAAGAGGGAAAAGAAAATAAAAGCGAAGCTTACTAAGAGTATAATTACTAAGTACTCTTATTACTTTTATTACTTCTATAGATAACTCGAATCTGCCTTATTCTATCTTATAGCGATTAGCGGAATAAGAAGTAAAGAATAACTCTCTAGAAAATACTATAAATAGACTTATCTCTATATAGGATAAGTTCCTCTTAGATATTGTTGGATTTGTAACCAGTACCTTGGTCAGTCTTGCCTGCATCGGCATACACACCCTGTACCTTGTCAGTACATGGTCTTAGTACCTGGTTCAGTACCTTGCGCATGTACCTTGTTGTACCT
>FJUX01000239.1:0-43020 GCA_900074905.1 Rhynchosporium agropyri | reverse complement strand
TATAATAGCTATAAGAGATCGCAGATAGCGAGAATCGAAGCTCTAAAGCAGAGTATAATATAGAACTAAAAGCTTAAGAGCTTAAATTAGTTTAATAAGCTAAAGAGCAGATCTCCGAACTAACTAGAAGTACTCGAGACACGAGTTAGGTGCTCGATCTAACTTTAGCACGTCTTATTCTAGCTAAACCTAAGAAACCCGCTATAATTACTATAGTATCTCGGAAAGCTAAAGCAGAGATCGAAAGTAAGTAATTTATACTCGATCTCGCTACTAATAGCTAAAAGGCTATTACTTATACTAAAATCTATATATAAGTAGAAAAGACTATATTACCGACCTACTTAGCTCTTACGATTAAGAGATTACTAGCTGAAAAGAGAGTAAATCTTTAATACCTTTTAAGAGCTTTAAGATAAGAACTCTATTAAACTAATACGATTATTTAATCTCATATATAGAAGGCTTATAAGCTTTATCTTACTATAGGAGTATCTACTAGAAGTAAAAGAAAAGGTAGTAATTCAAACTCTTAAGCTTAGATTATTAAACTTTAATCTCTAATTAGAGACTATATGCTTTATAAGGTCCCGGATATCGAAAGATCCCTTAGAATTATAGATTTCCTAAATATAGTTAAATCTTTCGATTACTTCTAAGTAAATAACTTTCTAATTAAGTATTAAAGAGCTAAGCTATATAGAAGACTCTCGCTATATACTCTTAAAGAGCTCGCTAAGGAATTCTATATAAGTTAAGTTAATTATATATATTAGGAGTTTTAAAGTAATATAGGAAAAAGTTAGAGTGTTTTCTTAATACTTAGATCTCGAGTTAATACTAATATTAGCTTATCTTACGCTACTACTAATAGATCAGAACGTATTAAGTACTTCTATCTATATATAAAGGATAAAACTTACTTCTAGAAGCTAATAGACTATACTAAATTATAGCTTACTATATACGGATAAGTCTATACTATTAGTAAAGATAGTAATCTAATCGCAGTTAGAGCTTAAGATCCTGAAGTAACTTTAGTAATATACTAACGTTTTATCTCTAGTAAATAGAAAGATCTATATACTAGCTTTAGAATAGATCGACTAATCTCTTAAGTAAYYTATAATCTCCTTATTAAAGTAGTAAGAGATTCTAAATATAAGTTAAGCTTTCTAGGGAATATCTTAGATAAGAATATAAAGCGAGATAGAAAGAAAGTAGAACTAGTTATAATACTCTTCTTAGATAATAATTAAGAGCTTATAGAATTACTAAGGATCTATCTAGTTAGAAGAGGAGCTTATTCTCTTTCTTAATTTACTTTTTTTAATAACTATAGAGCTACTAACTTAGTTAATAATCGTAATCTCTTAGTTAAAAGATCTTTTATTAAGCTAAGAATTAATAATTATATAGAGAGTAGAACTTTCTAAATCCCTATTAGTAAGCGTGGAACTTATCTAATAAAAAGGGTCCTTTTAGGACTAGATAGAAAGTACTTTAACTTTAAGCTCTATAATATCGTAATAATAGATAGTTTTTATACTGATATTATCTTAGAAGCTCGATTACTAGACTTAGGGATCTAGTATTACAGATTAGATTATACTTTACGCTTAAGAGAAGAAGGAATCCTATAGATCTCTTACTTAGTTATTCGGAAGCTTAAACGAAAACAGAATCTTATATTCTTTAAATATAAAGTTCGTTTAAACTATTAACTTTTAAAATAACTCCCTCCTTTAAGTATAATAAGTATAGTAATCTATCTTATATAGATATACTTATCTCTAGATCTATCTATTAAGAGATCTATTTTAAAATTAGCTTAAAGAGTAATTAATAGAAAGGATTCTAAGAAGATATAATATCTAAGAGCTAGTTATCTTACACTAGACGCTCTTAGGAAGCTTATAAGCTACGCTTAAGGAGTAGTAATTACTAAAAGAGTAGAAAAGTATAAATATAAGTATTACGTAGTTATATATACTTTATAAAGGATCTCTAGATAGCTACCGGAAAGAAAATTCTCTTATCTATTTTAGAGGATAATATAAGATCTATTCGACTTTCTAGTATACTAAGGAAGATTATAGTTACTTCTGATTAAGTATAAGTATAGTAGACTAATTATTATATTCACCTTAAGAACTAAGGAATATAATAAAATCTTTAAGTATCTCGAAGCTTTTAAAGCTTAAGTAAGAAGGTAATTTAGCCTCGGTATCTATATATTTAAATATAATTAGAAGAAAGCAGTTATAATAATTCAAGGATTTATATGCTATCAGAAGTAGTATTTAAAGCTCGGAATTAAAATCGAGCTCTTATTAGCTTATACGTATAAGCTAAATAATAGAATCGAAAGAGCAGAATCGGAAATAATATCTAAAGGAATTTATATATAATTATTAGCTAATCTCCCGGATTTCCTAAGTCTTAAGTACGCTTTAGCTATTACTTATCTATTTAATAGATTACCTAAGAGAGAGAATAATTAGATATTACCTCTTAAAGAGAATGATAGATAGTTTCGTAACTACTTCCGATTTTATAATCTAGCTATTATTACTCGCCTAACTATAGATTTCAGACTATATTAAAGCTTAATTTATATATATAGATATAAAGTATACTTATTAATAAAAGAAAGAATAAAAGGATAAGAGAATCGAGCGTTTAAAATCTCAGCGAGAGCTTATATTAAGTATTTAGTAAGCTATATAGCTTCTAATATCTATAAGATCTAAGTTCTCGCGCTCTAAAGGATTATTATTATATAGAATATAGATTTTAATAAAAACGAATTCTATATCTCTTCTCTAGAGAAAAGAACTATAATTACTAAAAAGAAATCTTAAATGATCTGCGACTTTATTAAGGAAACTGAAATTTAACTAGTTTAAGCTAAGCTCCTTAATAGTATTTCAGAAGATATCCCTAAAGAAATCTCTTTAGAGATTAAGTTAAATAAAAGAAGATCAGAAGATCTCCTTAATCCTTTAGTTCACTTCGCAGAAGCTCGCGATACTCGAGAGAGTTAGAATCTAAGGGTAAAAGGAACTAATAACTCTTCTAGAGATTAGCCTATTTTCACTAACTTTTAAACCCCGGATACTACTCTATTAGTAGATATATATAATAAAGARATAGTAGAGTAAAGCTATTATATATTAATCCTAGAGCTTACGATAAGTATAATATAGAGCTTAAGGGAGCTAGCTATAAGTAAGGAAATACTACTTATAGACTACGAAAAGGATATATAAATTAAGGATAAGTAATATACTTACCCCTTAAATAATCAAGTTACTAAAGAAGTACCTATATCTTTCGATCAGGTTACTAAAGAAGTACTTATATCGATAATACCTCGATTATCTAAGATTAAGGTTCGAATCCTATATAAACCTCCTCTAGAAGAGCACTAAATAATTCTCGATTATTCGACTAATAGATTAGATATAAAGTTAGATTCGATTAAACCTTCTAATAACTCTATTAAGAGATTATTAGAAGTTTAAAGCTTAAGTTCTGAAAAGAAGCTTTTAAAAGCTAAGAAGAAAGCTATAAAGTGTTACGGTCCGTACTATAAGGGCCTCAGGCTCCCAGGCATCATAGCAGGCAGGGCTAGCGGGATGCGGTTAGCGCGTACTCGAGGATGATTAGTCAGCATAGCCCCACGGCTATACCTAGAGAGAGAGTCGAGAGTAGAAACCTCCTCTCTATCTTTTCTTGCCTTTATAAGAGTATATCTTAGTAGTAATATAATACCTTATATAACCTCCTTAACGTGCCGTAATATAAGAAAAGATTATCACCTCGCTAGGAAGTAGTAATATCTACTCGGAATAAATTCGAAGTCGGTACTACCTTTTTAGTACGATTCCTATGACTTTCGCCTTACTTATATAACTATAAGTGCCTTCTACTTCTATACCTTAAGAGTAGAGTGTTTCAGAGAAAGCTGAACTCTCTCCCTTAATTAGTATTACCTCTATAATATAATTCTACTAAAAAACCCTATTACGATATTTTTTTGCGCCTTTAGCCTTATACTTAGCTTTACGTATCCTCGACCTTAAACCCTCTATAACCTCACGATTTCTACGAAGCTCTATGACTTTTACGAACCTCCTACTTACGATTACGACCTTATATATATAAGAAGTGAACTTATTAGTAGAAGTAAGTACTATAAAAGGAATCTAAAGTGAACTTAATTAGTAACCTCCTAATACCTTAATATATACTCTACTAAGGGACTTTAAGAATATGCTTACTCTCGCGCTATACTAATCTTCACCCTCTTAAATAGGTTACTATTAAGCTTTAGGTCCCTCTTAAGCGCGCTTTTCAGCTATAGCGGGCTCTCCTATATATAACCGCGCTAAAGCACTCGGGAGCTCTCTGTACTAGATAGACTCGGATTCCCTGAATATAAGAAGATAAGTGGAAGCGCGCTAGCGGAGGATACTATTAGAGATACTATTAAGAGTAATACTATTAAGGAAGAAACTAGTTCAAGGTCTAATAATAACGACTTCGAGGAAGCGGATAAAGAACCTATACCTTTCAAGTTAACTTTAACTATCGATACTACTACTGCCCTCTTACTTATATTACCTCTAATCTCTTCTACTTCGGAAATACGAAGTGTTATACTTACTTCTTAAACTAACTCTCTACTAGAATTTATTATAGCGCTTCTTAGTTTCTCAGATAAGCAGATATAAGTTATAAACGCTACTATCGCTACTACTATAACTGCTGCTCTCGCTCTAGAGGCTAATACTAATACTACTAGGAAGTCACGATCTCTTACTATAGACCTCTAACCTACTATAGATTACTTTCTTCTAAAACTCGATAATACTATAAAAGCTATCGAGTCTTACCGAGTTAAGTTCCCTTGCCTCCTTTTTACTAATTATAATAGTAAGATTAAGTATAATACGTAGAAGATAGATATAAAGCTCTTCTTAGAAGAATATTCTAGTAACTTCCTTACCAGTAATATATAAGTTAAGGCTTACTTTAAGTACACTAGAGGAGAAGCTAAGACTATTATCTTTTAATATATAGATACTAGCGCTAATAGCTAATTTAAGATTATTTCTAATATCCTTAGAGGTTTAGACTAGCGCTTCTTTAATTATAATTATATCTAGCGTACTAAAGCTACTTACGAGAACCTAAAGATAGCTAGAAATATAACTTATAACTAGTTCTAAGTTAAGTTTACTAATCTCGCTACTACTAGTAAGATCTCTAGAGATAGATAGTTTAAGGATATCCTTAAGAAGATCTCCTTTATATTAAAAGCTTATATTATAACTAAAAAATATAAGATAGATAGTAACTACGACCTCCTCGACGAGTACCTAGCTATTATAGATCGCGAGTCTCGTAATATTACTACTAAGGAGAACTTTATTAAGAAGGCAGCTCTTATTATTACTACTTCTATTAGAACTCTAAGTATTCTTAAGAGAGAGACTCCCTTTAGTATCGAACGTACTACTAAAAGTAGCTCCTAGATTAACGATCGTGCTACTAAGTTAGCTATACGATTTACTCCTAAGATTATCTTATGAGTACTTTATACTCCTACTACTACTAATACTTATCGCTTCTATAAGAAGGAAAGTTATTAGGCTTATGAATACTTTAATACTATAAAGATCGCTAAGATAACTGGCTAGATTATAAAGGATATCGCCGCTATATATAGCGCAGAGGAGGATAATAATAAGGATAGCTTATAACTTATTAAAGTCGACGAGCTATCGGGAAACTCTTAAGCTATAGAATAGTCTCCTCTTATAGTAAATACCTCGATTTATAGAAAGACTTAAATACTGATTTCTATTCTCTTACTAAAAGGAACTAATTCCTAGTTAATATTAAATTAGAAAGAAATAGATTATTTATTAAAATAACTATATATATCGATAGCAGAGTAAATATCTTTAGCGCGCTTCGTACCTCTATCGCTCTCTAACTCTATAACTTATTAGGCGTTAAATTCCTTACTCTCCTTAAACTAATTATACTTATTAGCTATAATAGATAAGCTAGCGCGGCTATTACTTATATAATTCTTCTTACTCTTATAATAGATCGCTGCTATATTAACTTCCTATTCTTAATTACTAACCTAAGAAGTAACGATATACTTATTAGCTAGAAGTTCTTAGAGTACTATAACTTTAAGTAGAATTATAATCGCTGAACGAAGAACTATTTAGAATAGCTATTTGATATACTATTATAGTATTACTTTAATAAACGTCTCGAGCTACTCTTACCTCCTAAGACGCCTATATTAAATATATAGTACTAGCTGGACTAGTAATAATAAGATACTCTATTTAAATAAGAGCTCTCTGTGATATAAGCTCCCTTATCTCTTTAACTAAAGAAGACTTAAAAATATCTCTCCTTATTCGTTAGAGAGCTTAAGTAAAGGTTCCTAAGAATAAATAAGTTACTTACTAATTACTAACTAACGAATTCTCCCTTTACTACTTATGATCCTGTATTAAAAGTCGAGTAAGCTAATTAAGCTCTCTAACGCTAGACTAACGTTATAGTAGTTCGTTGAGCTAAAAGGGAGCTATATAAAACTAATATTAACTTGATTTCTACTACTTCTATATATTAGTTCTACTTATATTAGAAATATCGTAAAAAAGCCCCTAACGATAATTCGGAAGTTCTTATTACCTCTCTTAAAGAGATCTAAGACGAGATTAAACGACATTAGGACGAGCTTACTGCTATTACTATAGAGTTATTAGCTTTTAATATAGATCTATCCCTAGAAGAGGCTCGCGAAGCTAAGTACTAGTAGAATAATAAGCTAGTTATAGAACGCTTCCCTAAGAAGTAGAAGGAGTTTAAAGAGCTATTCTCTACTAGAGCCTTAGACGACCTCGTAGTAAGAAGACCTGCTATCGACTATGAAATTAAGCTTACTAGTAGAAATACGCTTATAACTAAACCTCTCCGGCGTATACTAGACGAATACCTTACTAAGGCTAAGCGTTATATTACTAAGAACCTCTATAAAGGCTTTATTGCATTATCTAATACTCTTTAGGCTATACTAATTCTAATAGCTAAAAAAGTAAGTAATAAGTTACGATTCTATATTAACTTTCGGAAGCTGAACAAGCTTACTTAGAAGGACTTATACCCTATTCTATTAATCGATAAGATAATAGTACGAATCTCTAAGGCGAAAATCTTTACGAAGGTCGATATTCAATAAGCGTTTTATAAAATGTATATATCGAAAGATTCTGAAGATTTTACTACTTTTCGCACTCGATACGGGATATATAAGTATAAGGTGCTTCTCTTTAGCCTTATAAATAAGCTAGCTACTTTTCGGCGTTTTATTAACGATATATTAATAGAGTATTTAGACGACTTCTGCTTAGCGTACTTAGATAATATCTTAATCTATTTAGACTTAGAGATAAAGTACGATATCTATATACGAAAGATTCTCGAGATTCTACGGGCCTATAGCCTTTAAGCTGATATTAAGAAGTCTGAATTCGGCGTTATCTATATGAAGTTTCTTAGATTTATTATTAGTATTAATAGAATTAAAGTTGATCCTGAGAAGATTAAGGTTATTAAGAACTAGGAGTATACTAGTAATATTCGTAGCGTATAGAGCTACTTAGGGTTTTATAACTTCTACTAATAGTTTATTAAAGACTATAGTAGCATCTGCTAACTACTTATATTACTAACTAGAAAAGATGTCCCTTTTTATTTCGGTAGAGCTTATAAGGAAGTATAGGAGCGTCTATAGTACGCCTTATAGATAGCTTCTATCTTGTGTTATTATGACTTATTTAAGTAGACTAGACTCGAAACCGACTCTTCGAATAGGGTAGTAGCTAGTATACTCTTATAACTTTAAGAGGACGGAATATTCTATCTAGTCGGTTTCTTCTCTAAGACTATAATCGATACGGAGCTAAACTACTTAATCTATGATAAAGAGCTACTCGCGATCTTCTATTCCTTTTAATAATATAAGCTTAAGCTACTAGGTATATAGAAGATAGTTCACGTCTATATAGATTATTATGCCTTAGAGTACTTTATAATAATAAAAGATCTTAACGCTTAGTAAGCGAGATAAGCTGAATTTTTCGCTTAATTCTACTTTAAGATTATATACCGAACTAGAGTTACGAATACTTTAGCTAATATACTCTCTTATAGAGATTAAGACCTCTCTCCCTTAGAAGCGAGAAAGCGTGCTTTATATGACTAATAGATGATCCCTAATAATAAAATTAGTAATAAGATTCTCTAGGAGATAGTACTAACGTAACTCGCTAATATAGAAGTTAACTATAGTTAACTCTACTACGCGGATTATAATACTATCTCGCTACTTAGTACTTATACGACTATCTTACTAGTTGATTTAGTACTACTAGAACTCCCCGAAGAAGAGTTCCTAGTTAGTAAGGCCCCTAACGCTATATCGATAGTCGCTTACGATATCGAGAATTATAATATTATTAACTAAGTCTTTATAGTAAATAAGGAGTTAGAAGAGCTTAAATCTCTCTATGAAAAGGCTCGGTAATAGTACTTTGAGTATATGATAGCTAGTAGTAAGCTCTTCTTCTATAGACGTTTAGAGGTCCTCCTAGAACTATTAGAGCTTCGAACGACTCTAATTCGTTATATCTACGCTTAACCTTAAGTCGCGTATATTAGGAATAGTAAGGTTAAGCTCTTTATTAGCTATAAGTATCACTAGACTAGAATAATAGCTAATATTACCTGCTATATCTCTAACTATAGCTATACTTATATGAAAGCGAGGAGAGATAAGACTCCTAGGCTTCTCTACCCTCTACTGATTCTTACGCGATCTTACTAGTATCTAATAATAGATTTCACGAAGCTACTATTAGATAAGAACGGTTTCGACGCTAGTTTCGTAATTATAGACCAACTATTAAAGAAACTAGTCTTAATTCCTTACTATAAGACGATTATAGCATGATAAATAGCTAAGCTATTCGCTATCTATTAGAGTCGATACTTCGGTATACCAGATTTTATAGTCTTAGATTAAGGACTATAGTTTATTTTTAGTTTCTGGAACAAGTACTATCGAATCCTTAGTATAAAGATCAAGCTTACTACTGCTTATAACCTAAACGTTGATAATTAAATAGAGGTTATGAACTAGTATATTAAGTAGAGATTACGTTTATTTTACTCGTATTACTAAGATAATTAGAGCTCGCTTCTACTAGTTATGGATATCGTATATCTTACGCTTCCTTATAAGTCTCTTAGTACTATATCACTGTTTTAGCTATTAAATAGTTACGAAGTAAGAACCTCTTAGAACCTGAATAACTCTTTACTACTAGCTACTGCTATAGAGGCTCTTAGTCGTAAGGATGCGCTATATATAGCAACTCGAATATTAAACGCTATAGAATTCGCTAAATCCTCACTTAAAAGCTAATAAGATAAGATAGAATAATTAGCTAACTATAGTCGCCGCGAGGTAGATTAAGGAGTCGGAGATATAGTTCTAGTTTCTATAGCGAATTAGAAGATAGATAGACTTTTATAGAAGCTCTCTAATAAGTAGTACGGACTAGTAGAAGTACTAGATAAGATAGAGGAGAGTTAGAAGCTTAAGCTACCGCAGGAATAGTAAATCTACCCTGTTTTCTACTTATACTCGCTATATAAATATACCGAAAATCTACTACTAGGGTAAGTATAGTAGATACTAGTACTAATTCAACTGCTACTAGAGTAAGATAAATAGGAAATTAAAGCTATTTTAGGCTTAAGAGTCTCTCGCGGTATCTTATAATACTAAGTTAAGTGGACCGGAGCTAACGACGACCTTAAATAGTACCCCTGCTCAGACGCTATAATAGCTCCTTATCTACTAAAGTATTTCTATCTACGATATCTAATAGTAAAAGGTCCCCTAAGGCTCCTCCTAAAGTAGCTAGAGGCGTATAATAATAGTATTAATAACTATAGCGAATTAGAAGACGATAAACTTATGATAGCTACTACTCGTGTATAGTTTTTCAAGAGAGAGAGAGCGTAAGAGAGGTAGTGTTTTTCGAGCTTCGCGGACGAAGCCGTTCTCGGAAGGGGGGGGTAGTGTTACGGTCCGTACTATAAGGGCCTCAGGCTCCTAGGCATTATAGCAGGCAGGGCTAGCTGGATGCGGTTAGCGCGTACTCGAGGATGATTAGTCAGCATAGCCCCACGGCTATACCTAGAGAGAGATTCGAGAGTAGAAACCTCCTCTCTATCTTTTCTTGCCTTTACAAGTGTATATCTTAGTAGTAATATAATACCTTGTACAACCTCCTTGACGTGCCGTAACATAAAGAAGCCTAAGTATCTAAAGAAAGTAAATAGTACTTTAGTATTTTAAGTACTAAGTACTATAATAAGCTCTAAGCGTATAGAGAACCCTTATCGAAAGATTAAGAGTAAAGAAACTCGGAGTGCTTAAGTTAAAAGCGATCTCTCTTATAGGGAACCCTAAAATAATCCTAAGTTATAAATAGATCTTTAAATCTCTATACTTATACTTAATTAGTATATAGATATAGTAAGAGGTACCTTAGACTTAAGAATAATATACGAAGTAATCTTAGTATCTTTTAAAACACTTTAGATACTTAAACTAGATAATCTGATAATAGCTACTACTTTAGAAGCTTAGCTTTTRAATATTAATAGAAAGCTTAAACTTCTAAAGATTAAAGTAATAGATCTCTTACTAGAACTAAAGAGATTTAATAATCTTAAGAACTATCTAATAAAAGCTTAGTTTTCTAAAGATATAAATCTAGAGATAAGAAATATAGAGAAATTAAGCTACTAGGAATCCGAGACCTACGATTAGCATATAATATAAATACTATATCGCAAGGTTACGTTGATCTTCAGAGTAAGGCATAAAGTAGTTGAATGTTATTAGTTGTATTGCAGTACTAATTACTATGGAGAGTTGACTAAAGGTATTATCTAGGAATATCCGCACGGACTATGCACGTGACTATAGTTACCTGATCTATGCTAAGACTTATATCCTCGTAACATACCCTTCTATAGAGATACTATAAAATCAGTAACTTCTATAAGTACGAGTGATCTAATTTCTTTTGTAATTAGTTGATTATACTATCGTATGCGTATATATAGTAATACCCCTGGAGACTAGTACTATGCCTCGATATCACGTGAACTAGATAATACTATAAGTTCCGTAACTCCTTTAAGATAAGTTAGCTTTCTAATTAATATCTATACCTCTTATTCTAGGTGTAAAATAGTTATATTCAGTATTACTATAAAGGCCTTAAGGTCTTATARGCTAAGTRGTTTAGTGAAACTATCTGCCGCGTTCTCTTTTGAGGGTATATACTAAGGGTYTAAATAACCTCTAGCGACCTCCTAGCGAAGGTAGTAGAATTTAATATCGATATACTTAGTACGTTAGTGTAATTCAGGGTTCTCCGATAGATATAAAGCTCCCTGATTATTATACTATATCTCTATACTTCTAGAGTCTAGCTTATTGTAGCCTAGCTCCTTCAGTACCTAGCGTATCTATGAAGCTTCTCTAGTAAAGGCGCATATAGCTATATACTCTGCTTCTGTAGWGGTAAGAGCTATARTAGTCTRTCGCTTTGAAATAGCTGAGAAAACACCTCCTGTAAGGAAGAAATAGACTCTAGTATATAATACTTTATTAATTCGGTTACCGGCCTAATTAGAGTTATAGAAACCTCTTAATTTCATTTTCTCTCTATTAGTAACGTCTTCTTCGTAAGTCGTAGCGTAGTACTTCGTACCTTGTAGGTACGTAAGTACTCTCTTAGCGCTCGTAAGGTGTTAAGGTAATAGATTTATTAGAAATTGTGATAGTATAGAATAGTAGTATAGTATATCCTAGCGAGTATAAGCTAGGTACTATAGACTACTATAAAGCTATTAATATAGCTTGATCTCTTGTAGAGTAGCTACTCCCTTGTATTTAACTATGGAAACCTCTGAACTAGTAGTAAAGGGCGTATTAGCGCTCTTATAGTTAGTTATTCTAAATCGATCTAATATCTTATCGATATACGTATCTTAGTAAAGAGAAATTGTCTTCTTCTCTTTATTACGTATAATTCTGACGCTAAGGAAGTATTTAGCTAGTCTAGCTAGTAGAATATCGAATATAGTGAGAATCTTCTTCTTAAGCTCTTTAAGAGCTAGTCTAGCCTTTGAGATAACTAGAAAATCGTTAATATAGGTAATAATAAAAATTCTAGTTTCTTAGTGAATATATACGTAATTATCGGGTTATAAAGGAATAAAGTTGATAATACTGAACTCCTTGCGTAATATCTCTTACTAGAGGCGTGGAGACTACTTTAGACTATATAGAGCCTTTAGTAATAGTATATATTTATTATCTGTAAGTCTACGCTTATATTATCTATAAAATAGCGGCAATTTAATATATATCTAGGTATCGGCTTCACTATATAAGAATACTATTACTATATTAAACTGTTCGACTTCTAAGTTATACTCTGCTATAACTACTAAGTCTATCTTCTAAGTAGAAGATTTATAGACTTTAGTATACGTCTGATCGTAATCGTGACTAAATCGTTACGTATAACCTTGGATTATAAATCTGACCTTATATTTATCGATTTTACTATCTATATCTCTCTTAGTCTTGAAGACTAGATGAGAACCTAGTACTCTATACCTTTTTAGTATATTAGAGCGACTTATAGTCTTCTAAGTCGAYTTCTCTTYAAGAGATCGATACTCCTTGATTATAGCTTTCTTCTATTCTAGCTAATTAGCTCTYTTTATAGCCTGATCTAAAGTAGTCGGATTATCTAAGAATAGAGACTCTTCTTAAGCTATATGTAACGTTCCTGGTTCTGACTAGTACGTAATATACAGGCTCGTTAGTTAGTATTTATTGAAAGGTATGTCCCTATTCTCGTATACCTATAGGGACGGGGGCAGTATTCACAGAGGAATTAGACGCTAGTAGGTTAGACTATTAACTTTATTAACTATAACTTAACTTGCGTATTATATTACGTACTAGTTTAAGTAATCTATAGCAAGAGCTATAGATATAGGGGTAAGAGTATCCTTATAGCGTTATCCCTTATTAGGATACTACGTGATACTGCACTGAACTCATTATATTCTAATACTCCCCCTTAGGGTAAATCGCGTTCCTGTCTTTCACCTTTAGCTCGTGGTATAGTATTATTAATCCTTCTAAGTAACTTTCCTATTATACTAATCCCTTATAAGTCTTATCTAGTCTTTGAACTTCTCAAATACTAAGCTATCGAGCGGTTTTATTATTCCGTCTGCTATTATATCCCTAGTAGGAATATAATTAACCTTTAAGTGTCCTCGTTCAGATAGGTCACGGACGAAGTAGTAAGCGATATCGATATGCTTAGACCGCTTATTTAAGTATACGTTCTTTATTAACGTAATTACACCTTAGTTATCCCCGAGCATTTGAACTATTAATAAATCCTTCCTAACGTATTAAGGGTATCCTAGTTCTCGGAATACCTATACGAACTACTAACCTTATTTTACGCAAGCGGCTAAAGCTATATACTCCGACTTATAACTTGAAGTTACGATAGATCGTTACTTCTTACTTACCTATAAGATTAGTCTACTATAGAATATTATCACGCTCTTAGAAATACTTTTTCGATCAAATTTATCGCTTGCCTAGTCCGCATCCGAGTAAAGTACTGCGGTACTATACTCTCCCCCTAGTCCGTAGCGGATTTTCGTTTTAATAGTTAATTTCGTATATTATAAGAGTGCTTTTAGGCTATATCTGTAGTATATTACTAGATCGCTTATAAACTAGCTAAGCTTCCCAAGGATAAAGGCGATATCTGGATATATAAAAATTATTACGTATATTAGACTTCCGATTACTTACTAGTATTTAGTAATATTAATTCGCTTATTATTATTATTAGCAGGGCGAAGATTTTCGTAACTGTTTACTAGAGTTCGTCTTAGCTTGAATATCTCGTAAGTGATCCTAAACTTATTAAGTACGCTTTAGAGGTATTATTCTTAGTTAATTTTTAGAGACCTAGATTCTCTGTCTCGAGTAACTCTAGCTCTAAGAATCTTACTAATCTCCCCCAGGTTCTTAGCTTTAAACCTCGAGGACAGTTTCTTAAAGAACTAGTCCAGTTTCTCTGTTTTCTTAGCTGCTACTACTATATCGTTTATATAAACTAAAATCTTTATAGATTCCTTTTTATTTACGAATATATATAGTTCTATAGCGCTCTATATAAATCCCTATCTAACTAGTTCGTCCTTTATTAGTCGGTTCTAGTCCCTAGCGGCTTATTTCAGTCTATATAAGCTTTTTATTACTTACTATACGAAACTCTTTTTTATATTTACTCTCTCTAGAATTTTAAGGTAAGTCTTTTCTTTTAATTTAGATTCGGTAAACGCGTTCTTGATATCGTATTAGTAATATTCCAGATTCTCTCTAGCTACTATAGCTAGGAATATTCTCAGCGTATCTATTCGTATAGTAAGCGTAAACGTCTAATTATAGTCTATTCCTTATACTTGGCTGAAACCTCTTACGACTAGTCGAGCTTTAAACCGCTTGATTTTTCCGTTAATAGTTATCTTTACCGTATATACCTATTTATATAATATAAGGTTAGAACCTTCTAGTGCTATGACTTCTCGGAATATCTCGTTTAAGTATAACAATAGCATTTCCTTAGCTATAGCAGAATTCTATTACTTTCTATTTAGTCCTATTATCGCTTCCTTATAGGTCTTTAGGTTCTTAATTCCGGCGATTTCTATTACTACTAAAGCTATATCGATTTCGTTACTCGTCTACTTATCTCTTACTGATAAATCCTTCTAGCTAGCGGGAATAGGGTTTCTAGCGATTATCTAGGCGATTATAGCACGGATTCGCTTTATATCTCCTTACTCTTCCGGTTCTATAACGCTCCTTTTCCGCGAAGATCGAGTGAAATACCTATATACTCCTTTATCGTTAGTATTTTAGTTAAGTTAACTATAGTTAACTTCGGTAGAAGGTTCTTTATTATCTTAGACTCTTATACTTTAGACTCTCGCTTCTATTTCCGGGTTATTCTTAGCTATCTGTAAGGTAACTCCTTATATATTACGATTTCCTGATTCGACTAGTAATATAGTATTAGGAGTTAATTATTAGCTTACCTCAGTCGACTTATACCTAGGAGATATCTTATCAGTTTATTCCGCTTATAGTTCATAATTATCCAGGTTTCTTAGCCCTTTAGTCGTATCCTTAGCTTATAATATAGTCTCAGGAGTATAGTCTATTATATCTTCTTCCGTGAATCGTAGTACGTTTATYAGTAGAGTAAACGAGGGTAATTATACCTCTAGGATCGCTATCGGGTCGAAGTCCAGTTCTATTTCCTTAGCTAGTTATAATCTCCCGCGAGCTTTCCTATTAAGAGTAACGTTTAGGGTTCCTTATAGTCCGGATACGCAGTTCCTTAGTCTTAGGTCGACTGATCCTCCCTTACTACTTTCTTTAATTATAACTCTACTTAATATGATTATTAAGCCTCTCTCTAGGGAATAGACTTTAAAGTGTTTTTTCGTGCTTTCTAAGTAGCTTATAAAGACTCTAATTCTGCTAGGGTTAACGAGCTTATTATGTCGCTCGTTTACAGGAATAATCTTCTTATCTATATAATAGAAGTATTTACTCCTCTATTTACAGATATAGTTAATTAATAGAGTTTCTCCTATAAAGGCCTTTATTAGATAAGTCTTTTGATTATTAATTATAGGTCCGGTAGTAGTTCGGTTTCTTATATATAAGTCGGCTTTAGTAGCTTCGTCCTAGAATTCCAATAGTAGTTATACCTCTTTAAGTATTATACGCATATCGAATTCTATAGTTTAGATAGATCTTTCAGCTAGTCTATTTTAGTATAAGGATATAATAGTTATTAATTGCGCTAGCACTCCGTCTTCGGTCTTCTAATCATTCGTAGCCTTTAGTAGTTCCGGCGCGTTATCAGACCTTACGCGTCTAACCTTCTTACTAGCTTATAGCTCGATTCTAACTTTCTAATCTTTAAGTACTTAGTAAGTATCACTCTTAGCCTTCAGCGGAATTACCTATTCCCGTCGAGAACAGATATTAATAATCATTAGAAAGTAGTAGTTCCCTCGTATCGTAAGTAGGAACGGTCCGGCGACGTCGAATTATATCAGGTTAAGAATTTCAGTTAACTACTTATTTAGTTACTTTGGAATTCGGTTTCTTATCTTTATAATCGCGTATATATTATAGATATTAAAGTCTTAAGGGATCTTAATCTTCTTCTAAAGTATAGTCACTTTATATAGATTCCGAATCTTATTAGGTCTAAGGTATACGAAGCGTTAATAGTACTTTAGGTAGCGAGCTAGCTCTTTTCCTTATGCTACTAAGTCGCTCTCGCTATTAGTTCCGTGATTATCACTTTCGTAATTAGTCTCGATCTCGTATTCCTACGCAGGTAGTACTTTAGATTAAGTATACTTAGTTTAACTAGACGATCCGACTACCTTACCTTTAAAAGCTTTAGAGATATACTTTATAATATATAAGCCTTAGGATTATTTTGCTTTTAATACTCTTTTATCTCCTTAAGTAATCTAAATACTTTTATCGTCGAATGCACCTTTATAGCTACTTTTATATAGTTTCTTCGCAGAGATCAGATTCACGCTAAGTTTAGGAACGTAGAGTATATTATCTAGATAATAGGAGGTTCTATCTATAGCCTTAACTAAAGCTACTCCGCGTATATAGGATTATAGTATTCCTCCCCCTACTTATATATAGACTTTAGACGCAGGTCTCAATTCCCTAAATAAGTCGAGTTAGTTAGTTATAGATGAACTTACTCCTGTATCGACTGCCTAATCTTGAGGTATACTCTTACTAGTAGACTCTTTCGATAATATAACCTTTTCTATCTCTTTATTTAGTTCAGAAGATAATATTTCTGATTTATTCGATTTATCTATATTATTATTTTTATCCAGATCCGATTCGTATATAGTAGCGTATCCCCTTTTATTCCGTTTATTGCTCTTTAATCGAGATAAGGATTTCTTATCGCTCTTATAAGTCGAATCCTTATCTTTAGCTCGTAATATAGTCTCACAAGTCGACTTATTACGCTTCCTCTTCTCCTTTTCCAAACGAAGGTTTTTAGCGTACTCCTTACTTATAGCTTGAAATTCGTAATTAGCGATAAAGTGCTCGTTAGATCTATAATAGAAGTATTCTCGGGATATACCTATTATACTATAGTCTGAAGAACTACTATCTTTCCGAGAGTAGTAATTTAGGTAATAGTATACTTACTTATATTATATCTATACTACGTGAGCTCTCTCCTTACTTACACTTCTAAGCTTTAAATCTTATAGCTTAGATTCCTTTTCCTGAAGTATCTTAATCTTTTCGTCGATAGATAAAGATTATATTATTAGGAAACTATCGATTACTATAGTATACCTTCCTTGCTTTTAGAAGGCTAAAGTAAGGATAAGTAGTAGAGCCTCGTTAGGGTATGTGTTCTTTATCACGTTATTAGCAGTAATAATTTTACGCCGGTACTCCTTTAGCTTAGTCCAGGATCCGTTAATACTAACGTCCTTATTGAATATGAAGTTTTATATACTTATTATATACTAATTAGCTATTAACGAACTAGTCTTATCGTATTTTAACTTCAGTTAGGTCCAGATAGCTATAGCAGTTTCGTACTTATCTATAAGTATAGTATTATCTTCTCCAAGTCCTTCTAATATGATTTTAAGAGCTTTTAAGTCGTCCTAGTCTTATTCCTTTACTTTCTTAGTGTTCTAGGTGCCTCCTAAGCGTTCAAAACCGTTTATGATATCGTCGATTAAGGTAGCTATTAATAGTATCTCCGATAGTAATAATTTGATGCCTCCTTCTCTTATAATCTAAGTATATTCAGTCCTTATAACTTCGATTATATAGAAGACGCCTTTACTCTTGATCTTAACTTTCGCTCGGCGAAACTAGTCTTTATAATACTCCCTGCTTAAGGTTAGTAAGTATTTAGTATCTTTACCTATTTTATCCTATAGTTATCGCGCGGTACTCGATACGTTCGACTAGGTTTTATATATATGAGTTAACTATAGTTAACTTAGTATATATATAGTCGGCGGAGGTTTATCGTTCGCCGGCTATCGATTTATATAGAGGCTACACTCAGTTTAAGGGTTACGAGTAGCTTTCTTACTTACTACTCGACTTTTATTATATGCAGAGCTTCCTCTGAAGTCTACAGGTCGTTCAGTTATTATTAGAGGCCTTCTTACTTTCGGCACTCTAGTTATTATTATAGAGCTCTCTCTAGAGTCTCCAGGTCGTATAGTTAGTATCGGAGGCCTTCTTACTTATAGCTCTCCGGATATTATTAGCTCTCTTACTCGGCTCTTCAGTCTTCTTACTTTAACTAGAATACTCCTATCTTGCTTATCGGGGCTTGAATCGATCGCTTTACTTTCGTCGATTCGAAGTTACGTCCTGCCGGGGCTTATAACCTATTAAAAGGTATATCCCTATTCTCGTATACCTATAGGGACGGGAGCAGTATTCACAGAGGAATTAGACGCTAGTAGGTTAGACTATTGTCTTTATTAACTATAACTTAACTTGCGTGTTATATTACGTACTAGTTTAAGTAATCTATAGCAGGAGCTATAGATATAGGGGTAAGAGTATCCTTGTAGCGTTATCCCTTATTAGGATGCCACGTGATACTGCACTGAACCCACTATATTCTAATAGTATTAGCTATAAAGTAAAGTAAATAAGAAGTTCGGTTCTCAATTAGAATTAAGATGTTATAAGCAGGTATTAATTACTATATGAATTTAAGCMCGAAGCTCCTATCTAATAGCAGAAGTGCTAGTCTTATATAGAACTTTCTTCTCTATTAAGAGTCTTCTACTTAAGGAGTCCCTTATATGGAGTCCGACTCTATTTACTAGACTCCCGCTAAGCTATACTCTATCACGTGATTATAGATTACCTATAACTATAATATTATTACTACGATATAGGTAAGCTTATAGTACTAGTCGCTGATTTGTACTATAACTATATTAGTACTATTCTCCTAATAGTACTAACTCTCTCTTTAGTACTAAAACCCGTTTAGTATATATTATATAATAGTACTATTAGTATTCTAGTGCTAAGACGGTTTAAGTACTAAGAACCTTACTAGGTTCGTAACATTATCCCCCTCCTATCTTAGCGTGTCTTTTACGCTTAAGTATACCGATAGAAATATTAATAATTAGTTAGATTTCAACTTCCTTTCCTAATATATTATCTTCTAATTATAAGAAGATAAAAGAGCGTATTATACTTATAATATATATTAAAAAATCAAATCGTCTAGTAGAAACTTATTCCTTTTACCGGAAATAGTATCGAAATTATTTTCTAGATCTTAAGGAATTAACTTATTATTCCGAGTGTATTCGAGCGAAAAGATCCTATAATACCTTAAGGTATCTGGCTATATAGCCTCCCTTAAAAGAGGTTTATCGATTCTAGTAGCTTAGGAAAGTAAAGCGTTCTCTTATTCCTTCCGAGCCTTATCTAGATAAATACTCCGACTAGCTTCCTTAGCTTCCTCTTCCTACTACTAAGTTAGCTATCGCAGAAAGGTCACTTTCCTTCTCTCCCCTCGAGCTTTCTTCTAACCTGATAGTAGAGTGAAAGGTATATATCCTTTATAGTTCTATTATTAATTATCTAATAGTCTCTATAAGATCTTCCTTTAGGATCTTCTATTTTCTTAACTACTAATATATTAATAGTATATAATAACTTAGATTTCCGAATCTATTCTTTCTTTATATCTAACTCTTAGTACTTCTTAAGCGTTTTTATAATATTATAGTTATAGTAGTAAAGTTTCTTTATAATAAGTATAAATCTATCCTTAAAGTTTATTTCATAATCTTAGGGTTTATACTTAAGTAGAGCTCTTATAGACTATATTATAGCTTATTATAATATTACTATTATTATATTCTAAGTTAATATAAGGGATATTAAGGAATAACTAGATCGTTATATAGCTAACCTCGAAGGAGAACTTAAACTAAAAGAGTTTAAATAACTAGATTAGTTCCTTTAGATAAAAGATACTTAAGCTATTATTAAGGAAATAAGAGAGGAATATTATTAGTATAGAAGATAGTACTTATTAGAACTAGCTACTTATTAGAAAATAGTACTAGATCCGATCTAAAGGTAAGCTAATCTCTACTACTATATACCTTATACTCTAATTACCTACGAACCCGGCCTTAGAACTTAATTAGATGAAACGATAAGAAGAATCATCGAAGAAGTATATAGTTACTTTATAATAGAACTATTATACTTAGAGCTTATTATTATTAGAGAGTTCGATTAGTTAATCTTATTAATTACTATAGATAGTATTAAGATAAAAGCACTTATTGATTTAGAAGCTATAAGACGCTTTATAAACCCGGCTTTTATTAAGAAATAGAATATTCCTATTATTATTAACGCGAAACTATATTACTTTATCTTATTAGATAAAAAAAGTATTAGATTAAATAGAAAAGTCTATAGAAAGATAAGAGGAATAAAGATAATTATTAATAGATACGAAGAAACGCTTAATTTCGATATTATACTTACTAGATAATACGATATTATATTAAGAATATTATAGCTATATAACTATAATCCTAATATAAACTAAATAACTAAGAAAGTTATATTTAGTAACTATAAATATAAATATAGTTAACTAGCTAGTAGAAGAGAAGCTAGCGCCGCTTTCTTAATAATAACACTAATAGACTCTAACTAATTAAGTCAGGTTCTTAGTTAGATAGAACTTAGGAATTATCTTAGTTAAATAGATAATATTCGGGAATAACTATTCGAACTATATAGAAAGTTCTCGAAATTATTTAAGGATCCGCAGGATATAAGAGCTTTACTTAAGTATAAACTCTAAGATTATAAAATAAACTTTAAAAACAGATTTATACTTATTATAAAGAAACTTCGCTATTATAACTATAATACTATAAGGATACTTAAGAAGTATTAGAATTTAAGTATAAAGAAAAGATAGATTCGGAAATCTAAGTTATCTTATACTATTAATATACTAATAATTAAGAAAGTAAGAGATCCTAAAGGGAGACTTTATAGAGACTATTAGATAATTAATAGTAAGATAATAAGAGATATATATCCTTTACTAAATACTTAGTNAGATTTATACTTATTATAAAGAAACTTCGCTATTATAACTATAATACTATAAGGATACTTAAGAAGTATTAGAATTTAAGTATAAAGAAAAGATAGATTCGGAAATCTAAGTTATCTTATACTATTAATATACTAATAATTAAGAAAGTAAGAGATCCTAAAGGGAGACTTTATAGAGACTATTAGATAATTAATAGTAAGATAATAAGAGATATATATCCTTTACTAAATACTTAGTACCTATAGGATAAGCTAGCTAAAGTAAAGATATATACTAAGTTAGATTAATATAATATATTTAATTTAATCCGAATTAAGAAGAAATATAAGTAGAAGATTACTTTCGTATTACCCTTAGAGCTATAAAACTAACGCTATCTGCTGATTATTACTAGGATACTATTTATAATACTCTTCCCTCTCGAGAACGAATTCGAATGCGGTATTTTTAGAAGAAAGGGGATATAATAAAAGGTAAGGCTTCCGAGTGTTTCTTCGCGCGACTCGAGGAGGTCTTCGCAGATAGTAATAAATAAGCTAAAGTATTAGAATAATTAGCGAATCTTAAATACTTAATAGGATAACTTTAGTACGAATACTAGCTAGAATTCGACGGACTTCTACTTAGTATAAGTAGGGAAAGCTAAGAGAATAATATAAAAATCAGTTACTTAAAGAATACTTTCTTGAATTCTATCCGAATATATATAGCTTCTATAGTTAAGATAGCAGACTACTACTAGTTCTTAGGGGAGATAGAATATATTATTACGAACCTCGAGGAGATAGACTAATTTAAATTAGCTAATAAAAGGTAGAGGAAAAGGAATAAGGATTCCGGATTAAACGTAATAGTTAGCTTATATATAGTAAGTTCTTTCTTAATACTTAGAGTAGACGCTAATAGAGATACTATAATAGCCTCGACGTTTATTAAAAGAGGCTGTACGAATAATAAAAGATATCGTAAGAATATAGAAAGTAAGTAGAGAGCTAAATAAGTCGACGAAGTAAAAAGAAAACGTTACTGTAAAAAAGGACTCTATTACTAATATAGAATAGCCGGATATTATATTCGCGACTATATCTATAGTATAGCTATAAAGCTTACGATTATTAGTTCGGTTAAGTTAAGCTTATTACTAGAGGATAATAATAACTATAGGGATTCCGATAAAAATAAATCGGGAAAAGACTAGCTCTCGCTCGAAATCAGAAGATAAGAGAGAAAGGAGTATTAGTAGAAAGATAGAGTGAATTTAAGAAAGTTATAAATAGAAACCTTATATATATAGATATAATCCTTTAAAATACTTTTAGAATATTTACTTTTATCGATAAAGGCTACTAGTATTATATTATAATTAATAAAGACCTAGCGAATAGTCTTAGTTTCCGCTATATTAGTAATAAGACCTGTGAAACAAAAGGTATATCTAAATTACTAAGAAGTACGAAAATAGAAAGAGTTATATCTTTTTAAATAAATATTATAAGATATAACTAAATAGTTTACGCTTATATTATCGCTAACTTATTCTTCCTGATTATACTAGGAAATCCTTAGAAGGCGAGTAATAAGATATAGATTATACTAGAGAAGTATTAGTTCTACTATAGTGTAGTATAATAATAGATATCAGAGGGGCGTAACTATAGGAGTTGCGAAGACTTATAGCTCTCGTATATACCGGACTCTAGCGTATTAATAATAATAGCTATAGTATTACTAGATAATATTAAAAAGGTAATATCGAAGAAAGTAGAGTTAATAATAAAGGAACTTAAAAGGATACTTCTATTAGAGCTTAAGGATATAGCTCTATTATTTTCCTAATAAGAAGTGAATAAGCTAGTATCTTATCGTCTAGGAATTAATTACTAGATCGGGATCCGCAAGTAAGTAGATAGATCTCGACTAGTACTACTATAGAGGCTACTATATAGTATATCGAAAGACGAACTCCTAGTACTAAGGAAATCGCTAAATAACTTATTAGAAAAAGGATATATTCGAGAAAGTATATTAGAAGCTTTAGTACTTATCCTTTTTATAAGGAAACCCGAGGGAGGCTTATATTTCTATTATAATTACCGAGTATTAAACGTAATTATAACGCTAGATTAGTATCTCTTACTACTTATACTAGAGACTTTTCGTTCGCTTATAGAGTCTAAGTAGTTAACTAAAGTAGATATTATTTTAGCTTTCTATAAGATTCGAATAGCTAAAGACTATAAATATAAAATAGTATTCTATACTTACTTTAGTTTATTTAAGTAGCTTATTTATCTGTTCGGTCTATTAAGAGCGCTAGCTACTTTTTAGTGTTATATTAATAGTTTACTATAGAAGAAACTCGGCGAATACGTATTAGCGTATATAGATAATATTATTATGTTTTCTAACGGATCGAGAGATAATTATATAATAAAAGTATGAACTATACTCTAGAAGCTTTAGGATAGAAGCTTATTTCTCGATATTAGGAAAAGCGAGTTTACTAAAAAGATAATTAAATACTTAGGATTTATTATATATACTAATAGAAAAGGAGTAAGACTTAACTTAGAAAAAGTAAAAGTAATTAAAAACTAGAAATTACTTATAATAATAAAAGAAGTTAGATAATTTAATAAGTTCGCTAACTTCTATAAGGGGTTTATATCGAACTACTTAAAGATAGCTAAGCTCTTAACTACGCTTACTAGTAAAGGAACGCTATTCTCTTAGGGAAAACGAGAGGAGGAAGCGTTTAAGACCTTAAAAGTAAAATTTATTAAAGCGCTTATAATAGTATAGTAGAACCCGGAAGTACTAATATTTTTAGAAACTAATTATAGTAAGTTTATATTAGAAAGCGCGCTCCTATAAGAAAAGAATAGAGTCTTTCGCCTTATAGGGTTTTTCTCGTGAAAGCTAAATAAGGCAGAAATTAATTATAATATCTATAATAAAGAAATACTTATAGTAGTATCTAGCTTAAAGTTCTAAGCTCCTGAACTAAAGTTAGTATACTTCTTTATAATTTAGATAAACTATAAGAACTTAGAATATTTTATAATAAAGAGATAATTATTAGAATAATAGATACGCTAGTATAAGACTTTAGCTATATTCTAATTCTCCTTAGTATTTCGCCCGGGGAGCGAAGCGATTATTCCGGACGTATTATCGTGAAAGGAGTAAGATATATTAAGTAAGAATAATAAAGGGTCTCGATTCCGTAGATTTCTAGAACCGGATTCCGTGAAAGACTAGCTAGTACTCGATAGGGAGTTAGCGGGAGTAGTAGTTATTACTATAGTATTAGACTTCCTAGCGATATAATTTAATATAATAATAGCTCTAGTTACTATAGTACTAGATACTCTAGTAATATAATCTGACTCGATCCTCTCTACTGATTAGTCGGACTCCGAGGGACTCTTCTAGGATAAATAACTAAACGAATACTAGGAAAAGGCAGTCGAAAATAATATAATATATAAAACTATACTTTATATTATTTAGAGTAGAGCCTAGTCTTTACTTAGTGAAGTTAAGCTTAAAGTGCAAGTAAGAGACTATAGTATTAATACGAAAAGAAGACTATATTATTAGAGTAAATTATAAGTACTAGGAACTATATATTCTACGGACTCCGCGGAAGATATAGTAGAGAATAATATATTAAGAATAAAGCTAATATAATCCGTTTATAATATACTAGTATATAGATATCCCGTAAGGACTCTACTGCTTTTATACTAAGAAGGTAATTCTATTAGCTTTTATAGTTAAAGTATATCTAATAATTCTTAAGGAACTATAACTACTATAGAAGAAATAATATATAGAGAGAATATAAACACGGACTCCTTCGACTACTATTAGTACTTGACTAATTCTTCTAGGAGATCTTAATAGACTTTATAACTAATTTACTAAACTCTTAAGGAAACTAATACCTTTAGGTAATTAAGAATAGATTAAGTAAATAAGTTATATTAGAGGTAATACTTAGTATAAAAGTAAAAGAGTATATAGAGAGGTTTATAGACTACTAAGTATATTACTATAGTATACTAAGAGCTATTATAAGCGATAGAGGAACTAATTAGATAAGTATATTCTAGAAGATATTTTATCGACTTTTAAGTATATATAAGAGATTAAGCTTTATATACTACTTATAAATAAATAAAGGCTTAGAGAGAGTGAATTAAGAGGTATAAGCTTATTTACGAAATTTTATTAACTAAGAGTAATCGGACTAGAAGAAGTAGCTTCCTATAGTATAACTCGCGTTAAATAGCTAATATTAAGCGGGACTCGGGATAAGTTTATTCTTCGTAATATATAGCTATAAAGCGCTATTTCCTATACTATTAGAACTAGAGACCGAGGAAAATACTAAACTTAAGTCGAGCGAAAGAGCTAGAGCTTTTATTACGAAGATAAAGAATATTACTAAGTTATATTAAGCGAATATAGCTAAAGTTATATAAAAGCAAGAGGATAATACTAATAAAACTAGAACTCTAGTATTAATCTACTAGAAAAGTGATAAGCTATAGCTAGACTTATACAATTACTAAACTAATCGTTCGAAGAGGAGCTTAGATACTAAATATACTAAATATATAGTAGAAGAAGTACTTTCGCTATTATCTATATAATTATCTGAGATCCTCGGGAATATTTACTTAGTATTCTATATAGATTTACTACGACTTACTAGTAATAACTCCTTAATAAGATAAGAGACTAATAATAAATAACTAGATCTAGTCCTATTTAAGATATATAAAAAGTTTTTAGTAGAATAGATCCTTTATATAAAAGATAAGAAAAAAGGATAAGGAAAGTTTAAGGAAGTACTTATAAAATAGTGGAGTTATTATAAACTAATATAAGAACTTTTAGAAAACTTAGCGGACTCTATAGCTTTAGATAAATATAAACTAAAGTATAAGGATACTAATATATATAATAGACTCTTATTTTAATAGGAAAAGAAAATAAAGAAAGAAAATCGAAACCTTAAGTAAGAGTAAGCGGACTTTAGGAGAAAGGATAAGAAAGGAGAGGTTTATAAGGATAAAAGGAAGAGGGAAGTTTCTAATAGGATTTAGTCGGGATCTAGATATTTCTAGATAAAAAGAGTTATATTTTTATAAAATGAAAAAAAAAAAAAAAAAAAGATTAATTTTAAGATTTAATTTTAGATTTTCAAATTCTTAAGAAGATAACGCTACGAGAAAGATACGTATTCTGCTATATCTCTTACGAAGTCCCTAAGAAGCTCGATAAGGTCCTAAAATAAGAGCTAGAGGTACTCTACTAGTACTAAAAGAGAGTAAGCTAATAAATAATACGCGGAATCTAATAATTACTTATATTTAACTCTATTAAGCGATAATAATAATAATAGAAGTAGTAATCTCGAAGGCTAAAGGACTAAAAAATATTAGTTATTAATAAGAAATAAGTAAGGACTAAATAAACTTATATAGAGAGAAGACTAGAGGATTAGAGGAGCTTAAGGGCTTTCTAGGCTTTTAAGATTTTAATAAGATTAGTATAAGCCTTATTTCTAAATAGAATATAAAGCGACGAAAAACAGGCGGAGTATAGTACTTACTTATTAGTATTAGCGGAATAGGTCTAAATAAAATAAGTAATATAGGAGATTTAAGGATTATCGCGTAAGCTAACTACTTTCATACGGATTCCGGGAAAAACTTATAAGTTCTTATAATTTTTCTTTCTATCTTTATAGTAGATATATAATTAGGAATAGCTCGACTGAGTTCGTTAGGATTCCGTCTAAGAATAAGCGGAGTATAGTACTTATAGCTTAGTTGATATAATAAGAGCTTAAGAGGGTATAAGCGATATAGTGAATAATAAGAGATATCTGATTCCGCTAGTTTTAGCGCGGATCCCGATAGTATAGTAGCGGGATTTTAATATATAATTTGCGAATTTTAATATAGAAAGAGAGAGAGGACTTACTTTAATATAGTTATTATTATTATTATATAGAAGAAGTAAGAGAAGTCTGAAAGGTAGAAAGTCTCTTCTTTTATAATATTTTAGCCGGATTGAGCGATAATAGGAGCGGAGCGCTAGCCTAATATAGTAGGATAATAATAAAGGAAGCGAATAATAATAGGAGGAAGTATAATAATACTTTAATAACGTCTTAGCCGGATCGAGTAATAATAGGAGCGGACTACTAGCTTAATATAGCGGGATTATAATAAAGAAGTAAATAATAATAGTAGGACGCCTAACGTTTAGAGATAGAACGTAGTTATTAACTATAGGGGGATTCTACGACTATTTACTATTAGTCTCCGCTAGGAAATAAGCGGGAGGAGGGGAGTAATATAAGGGTTAAGCCCTTAAGTTATAGTACTAGTATTACTAGCACGACTCGCTAACTAAGGCTTAGTTAAGCTTTAGTACTACGTACCTTTTCCTGCGGCTTCCGATTAGATTCTTACTCTCTCCTCATCGAACTTATTAAATACTACTATGAACCCTCGTATATATATTATTCACCCGTGACACGTAGTCACGCGACTTAATATTAAGAAACTTACTAATTCTATTAGTTTTAGTAATATTTAGTATCTTATCTCTCTATTCCGTATAGTTCTCTCCTCCCTTAAGCTTATAGCTATCTGCTAAGTTTAAGAAGATAGAGCTACTTATCTTCTTGCGTTTATATAGCTCTAGTATAGTCGTAGTAATAGGTTCCGATTCCGGGTCTTCCGGATCCTCTGGATAATCTTAAGACGTCGATTTAGTGTCTACAGAGGGTAAATCGAGTATATTTTAAGTCCTAGGGACTTAGGTAGTAGCTTCCGGCGCTAGCGCGGAAAACTCTGCACCTCGAGATACGATAATTTCGGAATTATCGACTTTAACTACTATACGAGTACGAGTATTAAGTATTATACGGCTTGTTTATAGTAACTCTTCAATAGAGCTAGAGTTATCAGAGTATACTTCTTCGACTTCTTCTAATAATAGTAGCGTAGGTGCGACAGCTGAAGAACTCTCTCTACTAGCACTCTACGCGACTATATTTACTATAGAAAGACGCGCTAGTTTAACTGAACTATACGCGTATACTATACCTTGATCAGAAGCTCGCAACTTGAATCTCTACCCTTTTAGTACTAAGAAATAGTTCGACGCTTACTATTAAGAATCATAGTACTACTGCTTCTTTGAGTACTACTCTACTTCTAGCTATCGGGGCTTATAACCTATCGCAAGGTTACGTTGATCTTCAGAGTAAGGCATAGAGTAGTTGAATGTTATTCGTTGTATTGCAGTACTAATTACTATGGAGAGTTGACTAAAGGTATTATCTAGGAATATCCGCACGGACTATACACGTGACTACAGTCACCTGATCCACACCAAGACCCATATCCTCGCAACAATTTTATTGATGGCTGGTTGCTGTGGAGAAGTTCCCTGGCTATAGAGAAAACGGCGCTGCAACGCTAGCGCAATGAGGCTTACCTGAATTATTGCGGCAGTTGTTTCACCCCAGCTTTACGGTTGAGCTAATACATCTATCTCAAGCGGCCGGCCAGTGGACAATTTTCTATTTTTTTGCTCGCGCGCCGTGATGCCAGTCATTGCAAGGCGGGCTGGGTGGTGTTGAAGTGAGGTCTAGAGGCATCTAGCCAAGACAATGAGGGATAATTAAGGCCACAGCTAATCGCCATACGTGAATAGCTAAATCCCTATACGCTAAAATTCTGGTGACTTGGCGAGTGCATCTAGAGAACTACCCCTCATATACAAATATATACTAGGTATAACAAAACCTTTTATTATTACCTGATTACCCCTAAGGCTAGGGATCATAATTGAGGTTATCCAGAGACTTCAACATCGACTGCAGTTGTAATGCGAAGGCTTATAGAAGGGCACGGGATAAGTATAAGCTAGGTATATAGCGCAGTGTCAATATATCATTCAGATAATATAGTAGATACTAGTATAGCGAGTGAAGTGACGATTCAAAGTAATATAATTAGGGGTTTAGGAGGTATTTATCCAGGATGCAGAGTATGAAGATGATTTTGAAGATGAAATGGTACAAGGGGGCAATTACGCAGTCTACATAGTTATGCATACAAATCTTGGTGGCAATAAATGCACGCGCACTTTCAGCTCGCTTGACTAGCGTATGGCGATTTAGCTATGGCCATAATTAATGGATCCATCAACACTTGGGAAGATCAGCAGACGCAGAATAGACTCTGAAACAACACCTTTTGTTACACTTTTTGCATTCGCGAGCAGCAGTAGCCAGCTACCACTTGCCGTATTTTTTATATGCTGGCACATCACCAGATGATTGTAGGAGCAAATGGTCATTGATTGCCTAAGGTATGCAGAAGAGAAGAAGCACCGATTCTGACCAAGTACACCTGCACTATGCATTGCACGTCGGCACGCCGGCTACCAACGATCGGAACATATACGAGCACAAGTCCGATCATTACACCATTAGGTGCTGTGTTAGTCAAGTAAGATTACATTTCGCAAGGGAGTTACTTACCATAGCAAAAGAGCGTCGTTCCGAAGCCGCAACATCGCTACTCAATGCAAATCAATGCAATCTTTCACGTAAGGTCCTAAACTTTTCAATTATGCCAAAATGATTCAATGAACATGCCCGACAGGATCCCCACAAGAGACCTGTTTTCACAGAGTACGTAGAGCGTCGTAAGAAGGGGCTCGACGCTGAATGTTGCGGCTTCATTACTTTGATGGCACAGTATGGCGCCAAGCAAGCAGGCCATTGATCGGTCAGCTGTAGCATGTTGCTACGTGTTGCATCTTGACCAGCGACACCACACTACCCAACGTGGGGCTGGTGGAAGTCGACGACACGGTTAGTACTTGAAAGGAGTTGATATTCGGTTGAATTAGCAAAAGTACGCTTTAGGTAAACATAGCTATTAGTATAACCTACCTAGCTAGTCGAAGGGGGTCGGGGGGTCATCGAATCATTAAATCCTTACCCCGCATCTGCTATTTAGTACGGTTCCTACAGTAACTCCTGAATCATTCGCTTGAGGTACGAAGGTATGCTCGTACGAAGTATAATCAATCTCTCTTCGAATAATACTGTAGGTAGCCGGCTCCCTGACCGTGTGGCTCGGGCATCGCTATTAGTCTTTCTTAAAAGGGAACCTATCAAAGACCCGCCCGCACCCTAGTATTTCCCCTTTGTCTACCTCCATTTAACACTTCGAACCGGTGACCGCCACTTGACATTTATTTTGCCACTGCGATTATTTGTTCTCTAAGAAAGGAGCGCCTCTTACGAGTAGATTTATTTATCATCGGATTTTGGTTTGATGGATTGTCTTGCGGTATGACATAGAAAGGGGTCCCTTATTGATTTCTTTCGTTCTCGCCTATGTGGTGTGCGGATACACCGGGAGCCGCTGTAACTTTTCACTTCCATACCAAAGTCCTACAGAGGAGCCAAGACTAAAGTATCTTCCGTACAAGTATGTCACCACCCTTGGACAAAACAAGGGAAAGGTGAGTTTTTGGTTGGTCGGTAATAACGTTTTGCCCAAAGGTAGTGAGTGAGTGACATGCTTTGGCCCTGGCACCTCAGTAACCGTGCGGTTATAGTTTTTCATGAAACTAGTTACTATGAAACACCCCAATATTACAAAAAATTGGAACCCAAACGTTATACCATAATGTCAATCTAACGCATCGTCCAAACCCCTCCTGATTTTTTTCACTACATAGTAACGTTGGCTTGCATGAGAATCGTATTTCCCAGCTGCAACGGGATTTCTGTACGTACGTATAGGTATATATGGCATGGGCTTCGAATAGGATCCGACATATTGAAAAGCAAAAGCCCCAACCCGCCCAAGTCTTTTGAATGGTATAATGGTACAATGGTATATTAGCTTCCCCTCCCTCATCTGTTGTATAGTGATTCTTCGGTTTGGCGTGATTCTTCAGTAAATAACGCCGGTACACCGCCTTTTAGTGTGAACCCTACTAAATATTAATATGCTATAATTATCAGAACTAGAAACCACTAAAGCTCTATGATTACTATACCGATTTGCTTCTAAACTACGTCTTTTTGAAGCTCTTAATCTATAGAGTATATATTAAGTCTACTATTACGTTAATATTATAGCTCCTAATCTGCTAGCATAGAAAACATACTAAATCGATCAAGTACCATATTCAGGAGAGAATCTGTGACGACAGCTCACCTGAATATCATATGAGGAGAAGGATAGATACCGGGGCCTAAGTTCATAGGCATCCCGGTATAACTAGTATCTGACTCGGTATAGTATCGGACTAGTACTAGTATATATATATAAGGTGCTTTATACTCTATCTCTCTTCTTCTCTTTTCCTTATCTTTTTATTTCCTTAGTAGTAGACTATATAAGATCGCTCTTAGCCTTCCTACTTATTTTATCCTTACTTATATACTACTTTAAGTCTTATATTATTATATTAAATAAAAAGATTAAGATAGCTAGAGATAGCTTATTATAATATCTTATTATTAAGTTAGTTATTCGATAACTACTTATATATAGCCGAGATTCTAGAGATCTCTCGGATAGCTATAAATTAGGGTTTAATTCAGCTTATTATAAATAGTATAATAGAGGAGATCTTTACTAATACTCTTTTAATAACTCCCTTAGTATAAAGGAATTATAGATAGATTTTAAAGAAAGTATAATAAAAACCCCGGAACTTTAATCTTTATATATCACTATTGAAATAGCTCTAATATACCTCTTTTTAAGCTATTATTATGGCTCCTAACTAATAAACTAGAGACTTCTCTAGTTCTAAGGGAACTTAATACGATCCTTCTTACTTTACCTTTGAACTTAATCTATTATACTTTCTTTTACTCTAAATATCTCTTATACCAAAGAATATTAATACTTTATTAAGGAAGTACTAACTAAGAGAGAAAGGAAAATAAAAGCGAAATTCATTAGGAGTATAATCGCTAAGTACTCTTACCTCTATAGATAACTCGAATCTGATCTATTCCCTCTTATAATAATTAGTAGACTAGAAGGAAAAGAATAACTTCTTAGAAGATACTATAGATAGACTAATCTTTATATAAGATAAGTTCCTCGTAGGGGTCTCTCGCTTATCTTCGACTCTCCTACTAAAGCTAGTATTATAATCTCCGCGTATTCCGGAGTTTAATAAGCTAATAAACTCTATTCTAATATATAATACTAAAAGAGAGGATATTATTCTTAATAAACTATCGCCCTCTTCTAGCGCCGAATTAGTAGAGTTATACTTTAAGAAGTCTTATCTTACTAAGAAGATCTTACCTTTAGATAATAGATTAGATCTTACTTCCCTTTAATAAAAAGTATTAATACGAGACTAGCTAGCTATAAACGCTAACTATTATCTTATAGACCTCTCTTAGTACGTTCTTATATAGAGACTAGTTATTAGATTAGCTAAGGAGTATCTTATACTCTAGTACTTTACTAACGAGTTTAAGACTAGTAATAAAGTAATCTCCTTATTAGAAGAGAACTTCCTTATTAGTTTAGAAGAAGATAATTATTATAATATCTTTTACTACTTAGAAATATAATAACCTAGCTATACCCGCGAGACTTTCGCTAAGTTTCGTAATCGATTTTAAAGCGTTATTATTTAAGGTAAAGTTGAAAAGAAAGAGTAGTTCTTCTATATATAAGATAAGATTATATTATCTTTATATACTTTAACTCTTATTATTAAACTAATATAGAATAAGAATAACGCTTCTATAATTAGCTCCTTACTTTCTTTTAATACTAAGTATTACTATAACTTAAAGCGTACTTATCCCGAGAAAGCTATTACCTAGATATAGTACTATAAGCTTACTATTACTACTACGACCTCTTCTAGCTCTACTTCTTACTAGTCCCTAAGCTTAGCCCCTCGATAAACTACTCTCGTACTATACGTATATACCTCTACCCCAGTACGAGCTAGTACTCTTTCCGCGTTAAAACGCCTTACTATAATAACTAGAGAACCCCTTAGGTATTATAGTTATAGATAGCTCAGCTATATTAAGCTAGACTACTCTAACTCGCTTAAGGTTTAATTAATCGACGAATTCTTAAAAGAGGAAGGAGTAACCGAAGAAGTAATAGAAGACGTACTTTCCGAATCTGAACTAATACTAAAGGGAAACGATAAAGCTTAGGTAAAAACTCCTTCTTAAGTCTATATAAGTATAATCTCTCTAATCTTAACTTTATCTTCTTAATAGGAAGTAAGTAATTTATATACTCGACTATAGTTAGTATAAATAGGCTAGGAGTCTCTATAAATAGCTTAATCGATACTAGAGCGAATAGATACTTATCTATTAATTATACTTTTACTAGATAATTATTAAGAGCTCTTAGTATTAAAATCGAGCTATTATCTTATTCTATTCTAATATATAGTTTCTAATAGTCCGTTAGAACTTATATTACTTATTTTATATATTTATACCTTTCTATTAATAGTAAGCGTATTTATAACTGCTTTTTTATTCTCCTCGATTTAGGATAGTAAGATATAATTATTAGTATTAAATAGATATAACGATTTCGAGTTAAGCTCGATACGCTTTACTATAAGCTACTATAGCCGGAACGATATCTAGTTACCTTCTAATACAATAAGGAGATAATTATAACTCTACTGCCTTATAAACCTAGTATTAATTGATCTTACTAAATCGATATTAATACGCGGGACTTAGCTATAAATTAGCTAGACTAATACTAATTACCTTAAATAGTAGCGATATAATATGTTAACGTATTATCCCTATTATTTAATTTATTTCCGCTTATCGCTAAGGAATCGGAACTCTTTTCTGCTCTGAAATTATTAAGAGAGGTACTCGCGCCGAAACCCTATATAATGATCACTTAGTACGCTAAGGTAAATAGGCATAATAGAATAGTAGAATAGTCACTGGAGGTTCGCTGCTAATAATCTGATTAATATAGAAACTAATTACTAAGGAGAGAAGGTTCTTCCTTCCTCTCTAATTCTGAAATACAAGAGTAGGAAGCACTAAGCGCATAGACTTATTATAATATCTCTTCTCTTAAATACTTCTATCTGAGAAGTAAAGGTATTAAAATACTTTAGCTAGCGATACTTCAGCGAGGCGCCGGCGAGGTATTCCTTTCAGAATTCACTTTTATTCTGATTCTTCTTTATTATTAGTAAAGCTAGAATACAGGGTATAGCGCTAGGTAACTCCTCTATATAACTCTTAACTTTCTCTGTTCTCTCTCTCTTTAAATAACTAATAATAATAATATTATATATAAGTTATAAACCTGATATACTAGATACTATTAACTTGACCTTTTAGCTCTTAAAAAGAACTTTCGTAAGCGCGCTACTAATAGTTCGCTTAAAGATGCCCTTTCTTCTAGTAATACTTTCACTCCTATTAATAAGGGAAAACCCGTAATCGCTAGCGGGTTATCGACTAAGCGCTAGCGAGCTGAAGATAATAATAAGCATACTAAAGGCGAGCTAAGCTAAGATAGTAGCTCTTCTAGTTATTATAATAAGACTTTTTATACTAGTCGAAAGAATACGTAGATAAAGTCGAAGGCTTATACTAAGGTAAACGAGGAGATACTACGTCCGGAGACTTACTTATAATATACTAGCGAGTATACTTTATTCCTTAAGTTAAAGTGCACTTTAGCTTCTAACTCTATTATTAATAAGTATATAAATTATATTAAGAAAAGTAAATCTTATAAGGATATAAGTATAAATTTCCTCTCTCTAGCGAATACTTAGCTAATAGCTAGCGAGGTTCTAGTTATCCTAATAAGTATTCTTAGCTAATTATAAGATATAGCTTTAAAAGTAGTAATAAGTAAGAGTTCTGGATAATTATTAAAGATTACTTAGGTACGCTTTAATATAGAGAAGAAGCGGGCTAATTATACTTCTAAAGTTAATAATACTATAGCTATTAAATCTCCTTAGAAGCTAGTTATTAATTCTAATACTGAGCTATCCTCTAGTATTATATCGGCGATTACTAAGGTATCTGAGTATACGCTACGCTCTATAGCTAAAGTTATTACTATTATTAATATTATAAATATTACTCTTCTAAAGGAAATTTATAGTCTTCCTATAATATAAATTAATCTCTCTAGCGAGTTCCCTGCTAATCTTCTGCGAAGGACTTCTATACTATTTATACTAGATTCTTTCTATAAGTAGCTTTATTAGATATATAGCTAGAGGATATTAGGGAGGAGATTACTAATATAGTTATAGATATTACAACTTAGGAGGTTACTAAGTAAACTTTCTTTAGTGATATCTCGGAGTATATCTAGCGAGAGCTTGTTTACTAGCGATCTATATAGATAATAAAACTTCTTTTTTTTCCTTAAGATATCTATTAGATTTATAATCTCTAATATACTTTTAAAACTATAAAACCCTATAGGAAAAATCAGAAAGATATATATCCTTTTACGAGTATTATTTTACTTTCGCTAGCGTTTCACTAGTCTTTCTATAGCGTTTTGATTTTTTAAAGCTTTAATTTCATTCTGAAGTCCTTAGAGGTTTTCTTTTAGCTCCTAAGAATTATAAGCAGAAGTAAACTTCTTCTATCTTACTAGGAATTATTCTCTCTCTCTAACTACTCGCCGGTTTAGTAAGGAATCGACCTCCTATGATTCTTCGCAATCGATAAGGTCAGGTTAGATAACCTCTAACGACTCGCTGGGCTTTTACTAGTATAGTTCTAATAGTAAGATATAGAAAATATTATATAGCCGATTATACTTAGGAGGTAAATCCAATAGATATACTTACTTTCTAATTCTTTTACTAATCTTAAATAAACCTAGAAATTAGTAGTCTAGCTTCTTACTCGATCGAATAGTTTTAATATTCTTTACTAAGAGTAAGACTTATTAATTAACTTTAAATTCAAGTAGTCGATAGTTCTTATTATACTACTTCGCTTAGGTTTCTTTAGTTCTTCGCTAGCTATTCTCTAGCTCTTAGCGTTTCTTAACTACTTCTTCTGCTCTTTCCTTAGTAGTAAGTATCTTCCCTCTTATAGGATCGTCCTCGATACCCTAGCGAGTATCTAGCGTAATTCTATACTTAGCTTCATTTGGACTTATTCTAATAGCCTTATAGTATATATTTATATACGCGAACTTCGCTATAGGTAATAAGTCTATCTAATCGTCTTAAAGATAGTATACGAAATACTATAGCTATACTTCTATAGCTTAGTTTTATCGTTCCGTTTACTTATCAGTTTATAAGTGAAACGCTATCGAAAGACCTCTTATTATTCGGAGGTAGAAGTATACCTCTTACTAGAACTTGGAAGTAAAGATAGAACCTCTATTAATAATAATAACCGCAGGTAATCTATAGTCCTTAAACTAATAGTTAATAAATAGCCGAGCTAAAGCTAGCGTATTAATTATCTTTAAATAAGATATATATTTAATATCTTTTATAAACTTATCGATAATTACTAGTAAGCTATTAGAGATTCTCTCTGAAGAGCTCCTTTTATAAGGCGGTAGATCTATAATAAAGTCTATAGTTATTAACTCAAATAGCTTACTTAGCTAGCTATCTTTATTCTTCTTACTTTTATCTTTTAATAAATATCATAACTTTTAATATATTCTTTAACGTTTAGCTTTATCTTCTACTAATAATACTTTCGCTAGATAAGCTTTAGCGTCTTATCTTAACTAAAATAGCTTATAGTTAGATTATTATAGTATATCTTCATGATTTCAGTATAGATAGCTTCGTCTAGCGGAATATAAGCCTTTCACTAGTATCTAAGTAATCCTTCGCTATCGATACTCTAATCTATATCCTCGGTTTTCTATAATCTAGCTAACTTCTTAATAGTAAAAGCGTCCCTTTTCTATAGCTTTATAAGCGTTAAGAGAAGTAAGTTCGATTCAGGGTGTACTATTTCGATTCTTATAATACTTATTATAAAGAACTATAATATAATATATCTATAGCTATACTAGCTAGCGCCCGGCTTCTCGCTAGCGCCTCTCAAGAGGGTATGCAAACCTCCAAATAAGTTCTATGAACTATTAAGCTTTATAGTTATATATCGCTAATCAGATATAAAGGTTATATCTATAGCCTCGATCGATACTCCTTTTAAAGAAGTATCGTTAGTAAGTTATAAAATCTAAGTTAGCTAATATAAAATACTATCGTTCGAGCGCCGGTTACTCTCTATCGTATCGCTAGTGTCACGAACTAGCATAGTTCTTAGCACTAAAACCGTCCTGGCACCAGAATACTGATAGTACTACCTAGTGGTATATACTAGACGAGTTTTAGTACTAGAAAAGAGTTAGTACTATTAGAGGAAAGGCACTAACACGGTTATAGTACGAAATAGCGAGTAGTACTATATGTCTATCAGTATTAAAGTAATAATAGTATTATAGCTATAGGTGATCTAAGATCACGTGATATACTAGACTGCTAGACGGTCTTACGGGCCTACACGCTCTATAAGATATCTTATATAGCTAGCATAAGAGAACGAAAGTTCTATATAAGACTAGTACTTCTGCTATTAGATAGGATCTTTATACTCAAATTCATATAGTAATTAATACTTACTTATAATATCTTAATTCTAATTAAGAACCGAACTTCTTATTTACTTTACTTTATAGCTAATARTAACTAACGAGCCTATATACTATATACTAGTTAGAACTAGGAACGTTATACTTTAAGTATCTTACTTAAAGTATTATTAGTAAGAACGAAATAGCCTCTAAAGAAAGATTAGTTATAAGAGAAAGATCCTAAGTTAGTAAGATAAAGAAGACTAATAAAGTTATTTTACTTTAAGTTAACTTATCTAATACTTATTATAGAAACTATAATAACTTAAGTTAACTTATCCTTTAGTACTAAATATACCTCGCCTTTAATAGAGATAAGTTCGAAGCAGATTCCCTTAAAGTACTATAGATTACTTCGTTTCTCTATAATACTACTACTTACTAGATTAAACTAGCCTTAAGTAATTACTTAATTAATCGATACTTAACTAGAGCTTATTCTATCGCTATAACTAAAAAGAGTTAAGTTATCTTTCGAACTATTATAAGCTTTACTACTATTATTAAAGGAGTCTTTAGAGACCCTAATAAGAAAGAATAAGCTAAGAAGTACTTACTCGGAATTCGATAATAAGGATCTATTTATAAATATACTACTTAGTTCTACTATTACTTTATATAGTTAAATTAAATAGATAGTAGATTAAGAGCTTAATATTACTAGAGCCTTAAGGACTATATTAAAGATAAGTTCTCTAAGACTAATAAACTAGATAACTTAGAGGACTTAATTAAATCGTCTACTATTATTAATGAACGAATTTAGAAATAAGTAAAGGAGAAAGAAGAGTACTTTATATCTACTTATCTCTAGAAGCTCTAATTTCTATAATAATATAATAAGTACTAAGGAAATTTCTAACTTTATCTAAATAATAAATAGAACTATTATAATCTAATAGAAATAAATAGAATAGAAAGAGGATCTAAGAGCTAAGCTAAGAAAGATAAATATTAAGAAAAGAGCTTATATTATATATATAATAAGTTAGAATATCTCGCTTATAKTTATTCTTAGAAGAAGAAATAAAAAGGAAAACTCTAAAATAAACTTAAGAGAGAATTCAAACTAGCTAAAAGGAAGCTAGATTACTAAGAAGCTTTTAGTATAAAATAGAGMTCGTAGGACTTTATAGCTTATAAATCTAATAAAGAATTCGAAGAGAACTTAATCGAACTTTTAGATAAAGATTAAGAAAGCTAAAGTATTATAAATAAAAGAAACTATCTATATAATAATCTCTTATATAATAATAAAAACTAGACTCTTCGAAATTATAATAATAAAAGAAGAGTATAATTTTATAATAGAACTAAGTCCGATTTTATAGAATATTACTAAACTTATAATATACTTAATCCGAATATAGATTATATTATTACTTATTATAATATTATTACTATTATATTCTAAGTTAATATAAGAGATATTAAGAAATAACTAGATTATTATATAGCTAACCTCGAAGGAGAACTTAAACTAAAAGAGTTTAAATAACTAAATTAGTTCCTTCGGATAAAAGATACTTAAGCTATTATTAAGAAAATAAAGAAGGAATATTATTAGTAAAGAAAATAATACTTATTAGAACTAGCTATCTATTAGAGAATAGTACTAGATCTGATCTAAAAGTAAGCTAATCTCTACTACTATATACTTTATACTCTAATTACTTATAAACTTAGCTTTAGAACTTAGTTAAACGAAATAATAAGAAGAATTATTAAAGAAGTATATAATTACTTTATAATAGAACTATTATATCTAGAGCTTACTACTACTAGAGAGTTCGATTAGTTAATCTTATTAATTATAATAAATAATATTAAGATAAAAGTACTTATCGATTTAGAAGCTATAAGATACTTTATAAACTTAACTTTTATTAAGAAATAGAATATTCTTATTACTATTAACTTAAAACTATATTATCTTATTTTATTAGATAAATAAGATATTAGATTAGATAAATAAGTCCGTAGAAAGATAAGAGGAATAAAGATAATTATTCATAGATATGAAGAAATACTCTATTTCGGTATTATACTTACTAAATAATACGATATTATATTAGGAATAGTATAGTTATATAACTATAATCTTAATATAAACTAGATAACTAAGAGAGTTATATTAAATAATTATAAATATAAATATAATTAACTAGTTAGTAAAAGAGAAGCTAGTATTATCTCCTTAATAATAACGCTAATAGACTCTAGCTAGTTAAGTCGAGTTCTTAGTTAGATAGAACTTAGGAATTATCTTAATTAGATAAATAATATTCGAGAATAGCTACTCGAACTATATAGGAAGTTCTCGAAACTATTCGAAGATCCGTAAGATATAAGAGCTTTACTTAAGTATAAACTTTAAGATTATAAGATAAACTTTAAGAATAGATTTATACTTATTATAAAGAAACTTTATTATTATAACTATAATATTATAAGAATACTTAAGGATTATTAAGAGTTAGATATAAAGAAAGAATATATTCGGAAATCTAAGTTATAATATACTATTAATATACTAGTAGTTAAGAAAGTAAGAGATCTTAAAATAAGATCTTATAGAGACTATTAGATAATTAATAATAAGATTATAAGAGATATATACCTTTTACTAAATACTTAGTACTTATAGGATAAGCTAGCTAAAGTAAAGATATATATTAAGTTAGATTAATATAATATATTTAATTTAATCTGAATTAAGAAAAGATAGAAGTAGAAGATTACTTTCGTATTACTCTTAGAGTTATAAGAATATATAGTAATATTATTCGGCTTAACTAATATCTTAGCTATATATTAAAAGTAAAATAATAATATTCTTAAGAACTTTATTAGGAAATTCGCTATATATTACTTAGATAATATCTTAGTATACTTAGAGACTATTAAGGTATATTAGAGCTATATTAATTAAGTAATAGAAGTACTATATAAAGTAGATTCTAAACTAAAGATATCGAAATATAAATTCTTAGTTAAGTAAGTTATTTTCCTAAGATATATTATTTACTTAGAAAAGACAAGTATTAACCTAGAGAAAATTAGAGCTATAAAGGAATAGGAATTACTAAAGAATATTAAGATCATATTATTATAATTAAGTTTCGCTAACTTCTATTAATAGTTTATTAGAAACTATTTATAACGTTCCTAGTTCTGACTAGTACGCGGTATATAGGCTTATCGGTTAGTATTAGCTATAAAGTAAAGTAAATAAGAAGTTCAGTTCTTAATTAGAATTAAGATATTATAAGTAAGTATTAATTATTATATAAATTTAAATATAAAGCTTCTATCTAATAGCAGAAGTGCTAGTCTTATATAGAATCTTCTCTTTTATTAGAAGTCTTCTACTTAGGGAGTCCCTTATATAAAGTCCGACTCTATATATGTGACGTCAGGGGTAATCTGTAGAGTGATTGATTAGACCACTCAGCCAACTCACCCAAAAGGGTAGAAGAATAAGGTGGAGACCTTATCCTTAATCGGCTAGAAGGCGTTACAAGCGGGGGGGATGCGCCCGATCGTAACAATATACTAGACTCCTACTAAGCTACACTCTATTACGTAATCTTAGATCACTTATAACTATAATATTATTATTACTATAATATAGATAAGCTTATAGTACTAGTCGCTGATTTATATTATAATCGTATTAGTATTATTCTTCTATTAGTACTAATTCTCTCTTTAGTACTAAAACCCGTTTAGTATACATTATATAATAGTACTATTAGTATTCTAGTACTAAGATAGTTTTAGTACTAAGAACCTTATTAAGTTCGTAATACTATCTCTCTTCTATCTTAGTATATCTTTACGCTTAAATATACTAATAGAGATATTAATAATTAGTTAGATTTTAACTTCTTTTATTAATATATTATCTTCTAATTATAAGAAGATAAAAGAGTATATTATATTTATAATATATATTAAAAAATTAAATTATTTAGTAGAGATTTATTCCTTTTATTAGAAATAGTATCGAAACTATTTTCTAGATATTAAGGAATTAACTTATTATTTTAAGTATATTCGAGCGAAAAGATCTTATAATACCTTAGAGTATCTAATTATATAGCTTCTCTTAAAAGAAGTTTATTAATTCTAATAACTTAAGAAAGTAAAGCGTTCTTCTATTCCTCTTAAAGCTTATTTAAATAAATACTCTAACTAGCTTCCTTAGCTTCCTCTTCTTATTACTAAGTTAGCTATTATAGAAAGATTACTTTCCTCTTCTCTTCTCGAGCTTCCTTTTAATCTAATAATAGAATTACTTTTCGACTTAGCTAATCCTTTCTAAGTAGATCTAGGTTTTATTAATAGAAACTAGCTAGTAATACTAAATAATAGAAGTTTATCTTAAGTTTTTATATATTTTCCGAATATAATTAATTCTTCTATTTTATTAAGTATCTAATAATATCTTATTTATACTAATAATTTAGTAATTCCTTTATATTATATTCTATAAGTAGATTAGCTAGTTTAGTATATACCTTCGGGGCTAATAGTACTCTTAGTAGTACTTTTTCTAATAAGAATATATAGAATATTAGGAATATCTTCTTTATTATAAATAGTAATTAGAGTTTATAATTTAAAAGTCCTTTAACTTATTTAATTTTAAATAATCTAAGTTTCTTATAATCTAGCTTATTACTTAGTCTCTATATATTAATATTTTTCTATAGAAAGGAAACCTTATCCCTCTCTTATAGTATTAGCTTCTAACTATAGTTCTTATTATAATAATATATATTCTTTTCTATTAT
>FJUX01000182.1:2248-61154 GCA_900074905.1 Rhynchosporium agropyri | reverse complement strand
ATATTATAATTATAGTTTAATTAGATATATTATATATTATCTTATAGCTCTCTAAGTACTTAACTAATCCCTTATTAGACTATTTTATAGCTATCTACTAGCTAATTCGATATCTTTATAGTACTCGATTTCTAAGGATTATTTATAAAGAAGAATACTTTAGAGCTTTAGTAGTAGCTTCTAGTATTTTATTTATAAACGACTTAAACTCTAGAAGATTATCCTAAGGATATCTGATCCTTATATATAGAGGACTAGTAATTTAGAAAGCTTTAATATAAGATATATTTATTACTTTTATAACTAAAGCTAAACTACTTATATTAGCTAACTTAGTAAAAGAAACTATAACTCTTTAGAGATTCTTTAAAAATCTTACTCTCGATATTAAAGAGACTTAGGAGATCTTTTACGATAATTAATAAATAATTAAGCTAGTTATAAATAAAAGTAAGAGAATAATTACTAAACTATAATATATCGATATTTAGAATATATAGCTTAAGTAAGAGCACGCTAAAAGATCATTTATAGTAACTTATCTACTAACTAATAATATACTACTAAATAGTCTTATAAAGAATCTTACTTAATAGAAATTTAAAGCTTTCAGATCTTTTTTAAATTTTGGAAATTATAGATTATAGATAGAGTAACTCTAAGTATAGTATTAAGTCGCTTACTTAGCGCATTTTTATTATATAAAATTCAGATTAAAAAAACTAGGCTTTTAGGGATCCGCGAATACTTTTATAGGAAGATTAAAAGCAAATGCTTATTCTAAGCTATTTTTCTAGCGCTTAATCTAGTACTTAGTATAATACTTTCGATCCTTAGAGGGAGTTCTATTACTATATATCGCAAGGTTACGTTGATCTTCAGAGTAAGGCATAGAGTAGTTGAATGTTATTAGTTGTATTGTAATACTAATTACTATAGAGAGTTAACTAAAGGTATTATCTAGGAATATCCGCACGGACTATACACGTGACTATAGTCACCTGATCTACACTAAGACCTATATCCTCGCAATATACCCCTCTATAGAGATACTATAAAGTCGGTAACTTCTATAGGTATAAGTGATCTAATTTCCTATAATTAGTCGATTATACTATCATATACGTACTTATAGTAATACCCCTGGAGACTAGCACTATGCCTCGATATCATATGAACTAGATAAACCACAGGTTCCGTAATTCCTTTAAGATAAGTTAGCCTTCTAATTAATATCTATACCCCTTATTCTAGGTATAAAACAGTTATATTNCATATACGTACTTATAGTAATACCCCTGGAGACTAGCACTATGCCTCGATATCATATGAACTAGATAAACCACAGGTTCCGTAATTCCTTTAAGATAAGTTAGCCTTCTAATTAATATCTATACCCCTTATTCTAGGTATAAAACAGTTATATTTAGTATTACTATAAAGGCCTTAAGGTCTTATAGGCTAAGTAGTTTAGTGAAACCGTCTACCGCGTTCTCTTTTAAGGGTATATACTAAGGGTCTAAATAACCTTTAGCGACCTCCTAGCGCAAGTAATAGAATTTGATATCGATATACTTAGTATATTAGTATAATTCAGAGTTCTCCGATAGAGATAAAGCTCCCTGATTATCGCACTGTATCTCTATACCCCTAGAGTCTGGCTTATTATAGCCTAGCTCCTTTAGTACTTAGCGTATCCATGAAGCTTCTCTAGTAAAGGCGCATATAGCTATATACTCTGCTTCCGTAGAGATAAGAGCTATAGTAGTCTATCGCTTTAAAATAGCTGAGAAAACACCTCCTATAAGGAAAAAACAGACTCCGGTATATAACACTCTATTAATTCGGTTACCGGCCTAATCAGAGTCATAGAAACCTCTTAATTTCATCTTCTCTCTATTAGTAATATCTCCTCCGTAAGTCGTAGCGTAGTACTTCGTACCTTATAGGTATATAAGTACTCTCTTAGCGCTCGCAAGGTATTAAGGTAATAGATTTATTAGAAATTATAATAATATAGAGCAGTAGTATAGTATATCCCAGCGAGTATAAGCTAGGTACTATAAACTACCGTAAAGCTATTAATATAGCTTGATTTCTTATGGAGTAGCTACTCCCTTGAATTTWACTATAGAAACCTCTGAACTAGTAGTAAAAGGCGTATCGGCGCTCTTATAGTTAGTTATTCTAAATCGATCTAATATCTTATCGATATACGTATCTTAGTAAAGAGAAATCGTCTTCTTCTCTCTATTACGTATAATTCTGACGCTAAGGAAGTATTTAGCTAGTCCAGCTAGTAGAATATCRAATATARTRAGAATCTTCTTCTTAAGCTCTTYAAGAGCTATTCTAGCCTTTAAGATAACTAGAAAATCGTCGATATAAGTAATAATAATTATTCTAGTTTCTTAGTTAATATATACGTAATTATTAGTTTATAAAGGTATAAAGTCGATAATACCGAACTCCTTGCGTAGTATCTCTTACTAGAGGCGTAGAGACTACTTCAGACCGTATAGAGCCTTTAGTAAGAGTATATATTCCTTATCTATAAGTCTATACTTAAATTATCTATAAAATAGCAGCAATTTGACGTATATAGAGGTATCGGCTTCACTATATAAGAATACTATTACTATATTAAACTATTCGACTTCTAAGTTATACTCCGCCGCAACTACTAAGCTTATCTTCTAAGTAGAAGATTTATAGACTCCGGTATATATCTAATCGTAATCGTAACTAAATCGTTACGTATAACTTTAGACTATAAATCTGATCTTATATTTATCGATTTTACTATCTATATCTCTCTTAGTCTTGAAAACTAAATAAGAACTTAGTACTCTGCACCCTTTTAGTATATTAGAACGACTTATAGTCTTCTAAGTCGATTTCTCTTCAAGAGATCGATACTCCTTAATTATAGCCTTCTTCTATTCTGGCTAATTAGCTCTCTTTATAGCCTGATCTAAATTAGTCGGATCATCTAAGAATAGAGACTCTTCTTAAGCTATATAAAAGGCGAGTCGATACTAACTAGTACTCTCTATCTCTTCTTCTAATAGAGAGATAGTATAAGAGTAGCTATTATTTAGTTCTGGTATTACCTTAGGCAACGGATTATTATAGCTAGATCGTGTAGCCCTAAGGACGTACTTCGGCATATAGTTCTTAGATCTAGGAGGCTTACTACCCTTCTTTTGTATATTAACTTACTCCGGGATATCGACTTCTAGTGCTAGAACTTTATCTGTGACTATAGACTCGGCATCTTCTATACTATCGATTTCGACTCCGGAATCCTCGTCTTAGCTTATAATACTTATATCAGGAGTAGTACTAGTAACTTCAGCGTCCTGATTTTAGCTTAAATTATCGATAGAATTGCCTTTAGTTTAAAGTATTATTATAGCGTCTTCTTCGTGAGGTTCTATAACTAAACTATTTTTATTAAACTATAGATAAAAGATACGAACTACCTTTCTATTAACTAGGTATCTATAGATATTATAACTTTCAAATCCTATTAGAATATCTTTTTCAGCTCTAGGAGCTATCTTATAGCTTTAGACTCTCTTCTCCTTATTAATTAGTATAAAGACAGGATATCCTAATATATAGAGATACTTAATAGAAGGAGTATAGTTTACCTCTAGCTTAATATCGTCCTAGAAGCACTTAAAAGGAGTCTTCTCTTCTACTCTAGAAATAGAGGTAAGGTTAGCGATATATATATAAGCGAGTAGAATCTCCGGCTATATATAATTAGGTATATTCTGATCTACTATAACTATACGTACCTTCTCGATAATCGTACGTATAGAGCGTTTAGCTCTTCTATCTTACTCTAGAGTATACGGAGTAGACTTCTCTAGTAGTATTCCAAGGTAATTAGTAAGCTCTTTCATCTGAGAAAGAGAGTACTTCTTACTCTTATTATATCTCTATACCTTAATTTTATAGTAATACTATATTTCGGCTAACTTAATTAGCTTTTAATTAGCTAAGTATATATCCGACTTCTTAGCGTAAGTAAAGGCCTACTTTCTAGTCGAATAAGCGCATAAGAAGATAGAGGCATAAGAGTGACTATTTAGACCCTTAGGTTTAAAGTATACTATCTCTATATAGATTTCATCTATTGATCTAGTAGGTCGAGCATATACCGATACCTTATTAACCTTCCGAATAAGTCAGCCTTTCTTATATAGTACGCAAAAGCGAGTTCTACTAGTCTTAAGCTCTATAAACTTCATACTGGTAACTATAGATTAAGTGCATCGTATTACGTTAAAGCTAGCGTGATATATATATCTATACTAAAGCTCTATATCGAATATAGCTTACTCTACTGCTATAGGTAAGCTTAAACCCGGAAGGCTAGCGTACCCTACGCCGGAGGTCTCTTTAATAATAAATAGATCTTCGTTAATTATACAGATCTTCTTCTCCTTAGACGTATAGAGTATAGAACTATATAAATAACCTCTTAATTTATTCAATTTAGAACCGGAGTATAAGTAGACTAGAGACTACAGGATATATAATATATTATAGTACTCTAATATACGTACTATACTATCAGTCTTTAGCGCCTTAATCGTATAACTTCTAATCCCGGTAGGGCGTAATAGCCTATTAACGGTAAGTATATACTATAAATCGTCTCTTAGCGTATATAAGGTAAACTTGGAAAGGTTATTAGATATATACTCCGTAGCGCTAGTATCGAAGAGCTATCGTGACTCATTATAGTAAGAGAATATAGCTATAGAAGCTATAATAGTAGGGAAATATAGTAAAAAGGCTGCGCCGAAGATACTATTATCGTCGGAATCGTTATTCTTCTTCTTCTTCTTCTTTCTACTACTAGTCTTCTTCTTATTAGTCTTATTAGTCTTACTCTCTCCCTCCTTCTTCTTTAGCTATTCGGCGTACGGGATCCACTTCTTTCCAGACTTCTTCTTAAACTCCTTCTTCTTTTACTTATTAATAATAACATAGTTCTCTGGAGTATAATTTAGTAATAGCTATTTATAGTACTTATAAGGAGGTATAATTTGATCTTTACTAGCCGGCTTCGTACCTCCGCTATCTCCTTTCTTAGAAGTAGACTTATTACTATATAAGGCTTATCCTACTATCTTTCCAGTAGAGTTACTCGCTCTCGCCTTATTAGTAATATCTTCGATTAAACTAACTAGAGTTACTTCTGATTTAGCCTTCTTAGTCGTATCTAGGTTATTACTAGAAGAAACTCTTAAGAGAGAATATTATCTTTCAGCTTATATAAGCTATTTCTCTAAAACTATAGTAATAAATATAATTAGATACTATACTAGAGGTAGAGCTATTATTAAAGTCTCTAATTTGATAATTAAGAGCTTAAAAGTAATAATAAACTTCTCTAGGGACTTGAAATCGTTATACTAGAGCTTAACGTAATCTTATATAGCGTTATATACTAGTATATYACTACCTCCTTCGTACTGCGCCTATAAGGCCTCCTATATATCTAATATAGTAGTTTTACTAGTTATATACGCGAGAGGTCCGGCCTTATAATTCAGCGTAATTACTAGCTTCATTTAACTCTCTTCAGACTCCTAATCTTACTACTTCTTAAGGGCTTTATCGTCGATATCGTCGTCCTATTCGTCTATCTCTTTAGGTATATAGTTACGCGACTTAATATTAAGAAACTTACTAATTCTATTAGTTTTAGTAATATTTAGTATCTTATCTCTTTATTCCGTATAGTTCTCTTTTCCCTTAAGCTTATAGCTATCTACTAAGTTTAAGAATATAGAGCTACTTATCTTCTTATGTTTATACGACTCTAGCGTAGTTATAATAATAAGTTCTGATTCCGAGTCTTTCGGATCCTCTAGATAATCCTAGGATATCGATTTAGCGTCTATAAAAGGTAAATCAGGTATATTTTAAGTCCTAGGGACTTAGGTAAGTTCCGGCGCTAGCGCGGAAAACTCTGCATCTCGAGATGCGATAATTTCGGAATCGTTAACTTTGACTACTATACGAGTACGAGTATTAAGTACTATACGGCTTATTGATAGTATCTCTTCAATAGAGCTAGAGTTATCGAAGTATACTTCTTCGACTTCTTCTAATAATAATAGCGTAGGTACGACAGCTGAAGAACTCTCTCCACTAGCACTCTGCGCGATTATATTTACTATAGAAAGACGCGCTAGTTTAACTGAACTATACGCGTATACTATATCTTAATCGGAAGCTCGTAACTTGAATCTCTACCCTTAGTACTAAGAAACAGTTCGACGCTTGCTATTAAGAATTATAATACTACTGCTTCTTCAAGTACTACTCTACTTCTGGCTATCGAGGCTTATAACTTATCGCAAGGTTACGTTAATCTTCAGAGTAAGGCATAATAGTCGGGTCGCCTCCTGTTGCGCTCGGTCGCTTATAGTCGGTGAAAGCAAGTGTCCCACGAAAGCAAGTGTCCTAGTAAATTTCTTTTCCTCATCAAAATTTAGTAGAGCTACTATATGAATTACGATATACTAAAAAAATTCATTCAGATAGAGTTTTGATAACTTTTAGAAAGGGATAAAATCCGTATTCCTCGTAATTAAGTTAATTAAGCTTATATTAGACTTAACCTCAGAGCTCTCTATATAAACAAGTAGTAGAGGGCTAGACTCTATATATTTAACTTCTAAACTAGCTTCTAGATAATAATTTCTAAGCTGAATTTCAAGGTCTCTTTCTTTTACGTCTAAGAAGTCTATCTCTCCTACTAGCTCTCTATTCAACTCTCTTTCTAGCTATAGTATAGTATAGAAGTATTTATAGTAACCTTCTTGGGAGAGGCTAGCCTTTTCTGTAATAGTAGGCTCCTTATCAGGCTTACAAAAAGGTATTAGGTCTTCTAGCGCAAGTAAGTTATCAGGAGTATTTAGAACTCTCTTCTTCTTCTCCTTATTCTCTTTCCTTACTTATATACCAGCTACTTTCAGCGCTTAACTAGACCTATTAATCGCAGCCTATAAAGCTTTCCTAGCTTTACGTAAGGCTATAGTCTTCTCTTTCTTATCCCGTATATGTATCCTCTCTCTTAAATCAGTAATAGAAATAGAGCCTCCTCCTCTATGAATTAACCTCCTAGAAGTCTTATTACGGTTATTATCTGCCTTAATTTTCTCTTAAAGAGTAGTATAGTATACTTAATAGTCGTTAGATATTCCTTATGTAGATCGATAGCAGTATTTATTATTATCTTCTTAAAGACTTCTCTAGAAGTATTAGAGAACTTCGTTAGGTCTTAATCGATATGAGACTAAATCTTAGATATTATTTTCTACTACTCTTCAGGGCGATTTAGAGGTAATATAAGCAGATCCGGCTATATTTCCTTATCCAGGGAATCTTATATTATTCTCTTTTTCCTCTTATAAGAGCGTATCTTCTTAATAGTAGCTTTCTCAGAAACAGGCTATATTCTAGCTTCCTTAAAAGCACCTTTAATTATATAGACCTTTAGAGTATCTTTCCGAATTTAGGTAAGATTATAAAAGAAAGAGGTAATAGTATACTTAAATTCCGTGCTTCTTAAAGCTGCCTGAATATATACGTTATAAAAGTGCTTCTAAGGTCTAAATATACTGATATTAAGAGGTTATAATATATATATTAAGTGAGAGGGAAACTAGTAGTACTTAATATAAGCCTCTGTAAGTTTGAGTATAAAAAGATTAAACTTATACGCTTTATAGCTATCTAGAAGTAGTAATTTCTATAGCTTATCTAGTCCGGCATACGAGTACTTAATTAAGTGATCTCTGTAATCTATTATAATACTATTATTAATATATCTTATAGGAGAGCAGTCGAGTTATTCGTCTCTAATAAGCTCGCTAGTAATCTAATTATCTATTATCTTCTTTCCTAGGGCAATAATATAAGGCGGTAATATCTTCCTCCTATCTCTTCTAATAGTCTCGATAATTATAACTAATTTACGATTCTCTAGCTATACTATATATAACTCCTTAACTTCAAATAGTATAATTATACGCTCTCTAGTAAGGCAGCTAACACGCGCTCTAGATTCGTCTATATTTAATAACTTCTTTCTACTATTAATCTTAAGCTCTTCTATAACCTTTCGTAGACCTTTAAACTAGTTAATTACGTCTTCTTCTATATGAATATCGAGTCGAGTATACGTAATTAGCTTAGTATATATAGTATAGAGTTAGGTATACTTCTAAAGCTATAAGGTAAACTAGCGCCTAGATAGCGGGAGTAGAGGAAGGTCTATTTTCTAATTATTATTAGTAATAGTTAATAGTAATAGAAGAATAGATTTATAGCTCTCAGGTGGGTAATTACACCTAGTACTATATTATATGTTCCCTATTCCCAGCCTCTATTATTCGTAGTAATACGACCTTATAGCCTCCTCCTAGTATGTCGAGAGTATCTTATTATTTCTACTATAGGTATTATAGCTCTCTTATTGATTTCGTGTCTTTACTTTCTTTGCTCTATAGACTAACTTCCGTAGAGTATTCTCTTTAATAAAGTATATAAACACGTAAAAGGCTAGTTTTTCGCCGGGGTCGTCGAGAGCCTCCTGACGCGCCTAGAGGAAAGCTCTATTATAGTCACTTTTCGTCTTATATAAAAGGTAGTAATTAGGAGCTGAATTTAATACTATATTTAATTTTTTAATAATCCTAGAACATTTGATATTAGAGTTAGGAATAGTAATAAAGCTAGATCAGTATAAATTAGTAGGGAAATAGCTACCCTATCATATTTTACTAGGACACTTGCTTTCGTGGGACACTTGCTTTCACCGACTATAAGCGACCGAGCGCAACAGGAGGCGACCCGACTATTAGAGTAATTGAATATTATTAGTTATATTATAGTACTAATTACTATGAAGAGTTAACTAAAGGTATTATCTAGGAATATCCGCACGGACTATACACGTGACTATAGTCACCTGATCTATACTAAGATCCATATCCTCGTAACACTATATAAACTTATAAACTTACTAGTAGAAGCTCTACTTATATTACTATTATGATCTCTCTTATTTAGAGAAGGTCTAAGTCTAATAGACTTTATATTAAGGATCTCGACCTCCGATTCTGACTCTATATCGCTACTACCTTTCTTTAGAGCTCTCTTAGCTTTTATATCTTTAAGTACTTATCGAAGATTTATATAATAGTTTTTAAGAAACTAAGTAAATTAGTTAAGATATTTAAAGATCAGAATTATTAGAAAAGCTTATAGATTCCTTAGTACTAGTTCTCTTTCTATCTATAAACTCTTTAGCTCAGGTGATTATTTATAAGAAAGTAGGAATATAGCTATAAGAAGTATAAGAGTAGTATCTCTTTGACTTTATAGCTATATTTATATATTAGCGACTTTTTAATCTAGTTCCCTTTATACTTATACTAATATATCTTAGTAAGGATTATTATTCTCTTTACTTAGTAGATATTAGAACTTAAATAATATTAGTATCAGGAGATTACTTACTTATCTTACGCTTTACTCTAGTAGATTTAGAAGTAATAATAGTAGACTTATAACTATAGGAAGATATAATAATCTTCTTTAAAGAAGAAGGAGCTTTTAGTATATATAGAGATAATCTTATTCTTTTAAGTATTAGAGAAAGTTCATAAGTAGAATAATTAGATAAATTATTAAAAGGATTATATTACTTAAGCTTAAGCTTAGAATATTATCTTTATTAGTATAGTTAAAGGATTAGAAAGAATAGATTTTAGGATTATTTCGAGGTAGAGCTACTAAGTGATAAGGAGTAGAAGGGATATCTTTCTTAGAATAAGGGCTATTGAACTATATTATAGATCATTAGTTAAAGGATTAAAGTAAAGAGTAGAAAATAATCTTATAATATCGCGACGAATAGATTTAGTTATAAAAGATCTTCTAATATTTATAGAGGATCTTCTAGAAGTAATAGAGGATTCTATAACGCGACGATATAATATAGGACGCGCCTCGGGCTCTTCAGACGAGTTCTCCTTTCGTAATCTCTTATTTAGAGAGTTAGAAGATATAATAATAATAGAAGCTTTAGATAGATTTAAGTAATAATAGAATTTTAGAATAAAGTTTTTAATAGAAGAGAGATAAGCGTAAGTAATCTTAGTATATTATATTTAAAGAAAGAAGAACCTCTTTATATACGAGATAAGAGGTTTATATACCTATAAGGCTTCGGTTACTTACTCTTATAAGTAAATAAGGCTACCTAGAGTACTTCTTCGATCTAGAAGCTTCTTCTGCCTCCTAGAGTGCTAGAATTAATATATAATAATAAGTAAGATTATTCGATTAGTTATAACTACTATTTATAGCTCTCTAAAATCATATAATCTGGACTTCGATTTGTAATTCATTCGATTAAACGCTTCTATATAATATTTTCACTTTTACTCTTATATTCGGCGATTACTTAAAGCTTAGAAATAGCTGATTTTATACTATATATAAGACTATAGCCTTATAATTTCCTTTATTTATTTAACTTCACTTTTTAATAGTCACTTCGACTTTGATTAGTTCATATACTTTATCTATACTTTCTTTTATTAATTTATATAAATAGTGAAATTCACTCTCTCTATTTAGAAGCTTCTTTACTTACTTAAGGTGTTTTATATTTACTAACTAGATAAAAGTATACGTATAGTTAATAGTAATCTCTAGCCTTATACTAAGAGATAACTATAAAGGGTATATCGTATACTTTTACCTGTTATATATAGTCACGTTATATCTGATCAATTATATAGCTTAGTATATACTCATATGATCTTCTTATATATTTAAAGTAAGCTTTCTCTCTTCCTTCTGAAGAGATAACGCTCTTTATAATTAATATTCAGAGATTACTTTAATTCTCTATCTCCTGATACCTCAAAGTGATCTTTCACTACTAATAAAGCCTGTCTTACTTTCTTATTATACCTCTCTATTACTAATCGTACTCCTATTAATCCTAAGCTTTAATTCTATCGCTATTAATTATATATCTTACTCCTTCGATCGACCGGAGAACTTATCAAGGGGAGGGAGAACTTAACGTATCTTTCCTACTATTACTACTAGTATTATTACTTCTAGTTATATTTAGAGATCCTTTATTTACTTTTAGAGAACTTTTATAATCGATAGTAGCTAGGCTTCGCGTTAAGTAGCTAACTTAGCTTATTAGGTATATTATAAATCTATTTAAAAAATTTAATTAGTTATAAGACTCTTAATATTAATCCTTTACTTTACTTTACTTTACTTTGTTTTTATAATCTAATTCTAATATCATAAGGCGAGTATAAAGTATACGTATAATATAAATAGTATCTTTAATTAACAGGAAGAATTAGCTAAAGAGTAAAGGAGAATTCTTCTTTAATAGAAAAGGAGAGAATACGATACTACTACTACTAGTGCCTTAGTAGTGATAGTCGGCGAGATGCTTAGCGTCGAGCATCATCCCGGGTCCAACCCGTCATAATAATTAAAGAAAGAGAGGCTCTAATATTAATAGACCCTTTCCTTTATATATCCTATATTCTACTTAAAGTCGACTTCTATCGCAAATAGATAAAGTAAATATAACTTACTACCTGATTTAGAAGCTACGACTAATATAATACTATTACTATAATATAACTAGTTAGTTACTAATAAGGGACTTACTAATATTAAAGAATTGCTAGTACTTATTACGCGAATATTAACGAAAATAGTTATAATAAAGACTAATTTCTAGTATAAATAAGAGCCTTCCGAGCTTAAGGTTAAGCTCTTCTTAGAAGGGGAGTAATATAATAATAGCTTAACTGAAGATCATATAAAGAGAAGGATATATACGAGGACCTAAGTTCCTAGGTATCCCGGTATAGAGGGTAGCCGACTCGGTATAATATCGGACTAATACCGGCGCATATATATAAGATGCTCTATACCCTATCTTCTTCTTCTTTCCTTTCTTATCTTCTTATTTCCTTAGTAGTAGATCATACAAGATCGCTCTTAGCCTCCCTACTTGTTTTATCCCTGCTCGTATACCGCCTTGAGTCTTGTGCCGTTACAGATATCCTACTAAAAGCTTGTATCTAACCTTCGAAATAAAAGAATAACTACTTTACTTCTTTATCGGACTAATGAATTCAAGACTTATTTCGTTTATATTATAAGGAAATATAATATTTTACTTATATAGAACTAAGTCCTAGACTCATCTCTTTAATAGCTTCGCGGAAGAATAATAGCCTAAGAAAGAGGCGATTTCTCTGGGAAGTATAATATTATGACGGGTTGCACCCGTTAGTATGCTTGACGTCTGAGGCGTCTACGCTAGTACCTGACGTATTATCATACGTGTTCTAATGCCACTGCCACTAGCGGCCGCGGTATTATCTTTTCTTCGAAGGGAGACTCTTATTCCTCCCTTCCCTTCTTAGTTAATTCTCCTTGTAATACAGACGAGCTTTTGCACTGCATACTTTGCATTCGCCCCTTGATAAATATTAAGGATAATGGAATCTTCAATAGATTTCGTACTATACGATCTAGCGCTTAGTATAATAATCTTATAATCTCAGATAAGTCTAACTTAGAGCACGATAACCTTTTAAATATCTATACTTTAATACCTACTTCTAGACAGATAAATCAATATATCCTCTATTATAGAATCAAGAGTAATAGTAATTATAATAAGTCTGTATTCGTAAGCTTAGTCCCTTACGATAGTATATCTAAGAAGAGAGTAATCAGGAATAAGCTTATATTAACAAAACTCCTTTCTATAGCTATATTAGCTACTATAGCACTAGGAGATTTTCTTAGCCTCTTTCCCGGAAAATTTCGCAGCGCAGATCGGAGGCTATCGAATTATATTTAGAGCCCTTTTATAAGAATTTAGTTAAACTACTTAGAGACTCTAGATAAACTTAACTATATAAGAGTAGCAAAGCCTAGTAGAGCAATAAATATCAGCCTCGTATAAGGAGTGAATAAGATCAAAGGAGAGAAATCTTTCTGCTAATATTAGCGAGTTTTAGTTATTACTATAACAGATATCCGGCCTTTTGACTAGCTGATTCGTCCTCTATAAGGACGTCTTAAATGGGAAGCCTTTAACTGAGCTAGTACTATATAGGTGAGGGGTAACTATATAAGCTATAATACTCCATTAACATGTTACAGATTTCTTCAAACAATACTTAGTATACTTCCTATGAAAATATTCTCCCATAGTACTATATGCAGGTGAAAAGCATGACTTAAGGTGCTCTTGATAATCGACCTGCCAGGGACTCGATCTGCGTTAGTTTATGGAACGGTCCGTAGCGGAACTCTAAAGCTTGGCAGCCTTGACCCGATTACGTATGGCAGACCTTGTCAACTACAATTGTGTATTTGCTGCCTGTGTAGCCTCAGATCTACTTCAGGTTCCTCTTCATAGCGTACCACTTCTACTAATTACTTACTTCATACTATATATCTAGAAAAGCCAATAGAACGTGTCTATGCGTCAATCGTGTTGTGATTTGTGAGCAGATTCTCGGATTGCGTCCAATACGTCCTAGACGGAGCAGGGTAATGATCCGCACGCCTTGAGATACCGTTGATGTATCTCCGCTATATGAAACAAACACAATACCAGCATCGATCCTGACTACAGCAACGTTTGATTTACTCATCTGAACTTTGCGATTGGATATCAGAGCTATGCCGTCTCTTCTCCGTACCCCGCTCGAGCATCACTTGTGGCCTTTGGCTCAAACAAGAAATGAATGGGCATCAACTAGATTCTGGGAGCACATAGTCGGATGCCAATTTCCAGGCGAGCAGGATTGGGTCATGGCTTCTCAACAGCCGCCAACTGATGATCCAAATCGAAGAAGAGTCGAGCTGAATGTGGATAAATTCACTGGAGGAACTACACGTCCTCTATTCAGGCTCTTCATTCTCGAAGCCAAGAAACCTCACGCAAGCTAAACGGAGATTGACGAGCTGGAACACCAAGTTTACGAAGCTTGCCTCTAACACTTGAACCACACTGAGAGAGATTATATGTATGCTGTGATAACGCTTGGTACAGCAGCACGGCTATGGGTTGCGCATCGAGACGAAGATTACCTTATCCCGTGGCTACTAACGAGCACGAATTGGGCGGACAGATCTAGCTATATTGAAGCCCATAGCACTAGTGGACATTTAATAAAGGACGGCTGGGACTAAATGAAGAAAAATCATGATATGTCCCAAGATCGACTAGATAAGGTCCGGAAAACCCTACAGAATGATATTGAGGGCAAAAAGCCTTTTATCCACGATAGCTCAAGTAGTCCTGGGTCCGACCCTGTCCTATATCACGACTCTGTCCATGTGGAGTACGATTCAAACTAGCAAATCTCCAACGAAGACATTTCCGGAGTCTCTTACACTGCCGATTGTTCAAGATTCGAGACGTCGGGGCTTTGTTTTCACCGAACCCGCTTCTAGTGTCAGCGATACTGTCACTGGTAATGCCTCTACCAGTGGGCGAATCTCTAGCCCAAGTGAGGAAGGGTCACCAAGAGAAGGAGTTGAAGAACACCATCCTCTGATACCAGAAATGCTATATTCGTTAACTTGGAGGTCGACAGTGACGAGGTTTACCACTTCTATATTGGGAAGGACCATTACAAGAAGGGAATTCGTGATTGGGCTGAAGGGCATATCAAATACAAAGGGGGAACCTATCCCTGCTTCTATTGCATTTAGTCAGCGACAAGTCAGTACTTTTATACCTGGAGCCTGAACGATGTTAAGTCATATTCAAAGGGAGGCAAAAAAAGGAAAGACTGAAGGAGGCACGAGGAGACTATCCCTGCATTCCTAAATATCTCCAACTTCCACGAACAATACAGCTTCTATGTCGAGCTCATTTCGAATACAAAGTAGTGACAGTGCAGTACCTCCATATGAGAGCAGTAGTACAAAAGCTCTTGATTATTTCCACAAGCTCCACTGGTAGCCTCCCTATCGCGTTCAGAATTTCCAATATCTCTATTTCCACCTTCCCCATCCTTATGTGCCTCGCCAGTTCTAGTATGGACTAAGCTGTTGTCCGTATAGGAACATTCTCTATGACCTCATGGTATAGTGAAGCAGGTGTAATTGACTTTGCCTGCTTAAAACAATCGACGTGAAAGAATAAAGTCTTCGGTGATGCCTTACAGGTCGCGCAAGGCGGGTATCGACATAGTCGCCAGTCCTCTTTGCTTTTCTTACGATAACCGTAATATAACTGAACTTGTGGCCGTGAGGGGGGATCACGAATACCGGGGTGATGAATATAGGATTATATAGTACTGTTTACCGCAAGTAGGTATCAATTGTAGCGAATGGCATGTTCTAGCATACCGGCAGCTGCTTTTTCTCCCTCCAGTATAGCATTCCGACAGCAGATGCACTCTGCTCCGTTAAGCCGTATGTGCTGTGGCATATTTGAAGTTCCAGGAGGGTTTTGATTGCGACGGTCCAGCAGAGCTTCCAACGCGATAAAAACGCGTACTAAAGATGATACATAAGTGACGGACAAGTACGACTAAGCGATCACATCAAATTGTGATATGGTTAATCGGGACAGATTGAGATGGGGAAAAGATGTTCACATCGCGACTTGAACAGATGTGGTACTGCCCCAGCATTAGAAGATTGACAACCTCAGGCCAGAATAGCCACGATTGGAACACGACATCTTGAGTCACGTGACTATGTGCGTATAATTAAGTGGGGCTACAAACTTTCGGACGAGGGGCGCAGGGGAAGCCGGTTTTGCAAGCGACTGTACACTCAGCGCCCTCGATATTTCAGACTTCCGTGCTGTTACTCAAATACATAAACAGCTCCACAAATCGTAATGCAGCGTAATGAAATGAGTCAGTTAAGTTGATTCAAGCACCTGACTCAACTCAACTCAGACTCAACTCAGCGAATCAGAGTCAATCCAGAGTCAGCTTACTAAGCACGCTCAGACGAGAGACCAAGGGTTTGATTAGCTTACCTTACTCCCGAGGTCCGCTTATCCCGCTAACCCTCCGCTAAAGAGTAAGGAATCTATGTAAACGACTAAGTGATTTATCAGAGAGAGTATTATATCTAGATATTATATAACTGAGGTTACCTAAATCGTATTAAATGTAATGAGAATATATTCATAATATTTAGAGAACTCGACTAAATAAATATAAGCTATTGATCAGAAAACTCCGATTACTACTACTAACTCATTTGACTCTGAGTTGACTCCGAGTCAGATTTCAAGTAACTCAGAGTCAACCAAAATCATCTGGCTAAACTCGACTAAGCGAATCAGTGTCGACTCAGAGTCAACTCAGAGTCACTGAGTTTTTTTTTTGATTACGCTGGAAAACCCTACCTACGCTGCAAAAGTGTGAAATGTAGCAGTGTCAATTCCCATTGGCGGCTTCACTCATTCTGGCCGCCGCCCCTCCCCACCCCCACCTTTCAAATTCGCCTACCCGCCCTCAGGTCTCTCAATATCTTACGATATAACATTACCAAGTGATTACAACTGATTGGTAAAACCGGATCTCCATATTCTCTCTCAGCCTTACCTTGACTTGACCCTTCTTCAAATCCCCTCGCATTCCAGTCATCCAAACCCCATCCGTCAAATCAGCTTCCGAATACCTTCATACCAATCGCACATATCCAACACCGTGTTATTTTCAACTTCAAAAACAAACAAACAAACGCAAGTGAAAATGTCGTCCAAAACAGCTGTATCGACGGATAAAGCACCGGCTCCTTTGCCGTTCTTCTCGCAAGGGATTAAGTGTAATGGGATGGTTTATTGCTCGGGGAGTATTGGGATGGATGTCAGTGGGAAGGTTGTTGAGGGGGGTGTGGGGGGGAGGACTGTGAGTTATATTGTTGTCTCTTTTCTTTGTCGGTTCGTGGTTCGGAGATTGGATTTGAAGAAGGGATTTGAAAATGGGGTTGTAGGATGGGGTCTGGGTGATTTGGCACTTATATAGAGACACGGATCGTAAAGCGGTGGGGAAAGTTGAAGATGGAGATGGAGATGTTGAGGCTTCATTTATATCCCCATTTCACAAGTCACAAGCCACATCGTAGACACATAAAAGCAACATCACGATCCTCCCCACCTAGCATCACCCTTCAACAATTACATCGATCTAACTCAATTCCACAGGAACAAGCCCTCCAAAACCTCTCCGCCGTTCTCCAAGCGGCGGGATCGTCACTCGACAACGCAGTCAAAGTCAACATCTTCCTAACCGATATGAAAGATTTCGGCGCCATGAACGAGGTCTACGCGAGATTCTTCACCAAGGACCCGAAACCGGTGAGGACTTGTGTCGCGGTGCATCAGTTGCCGCTGGGGACGGATGTGGAGATTGAATGTACGGCGCATTTGTGAGTGTGTATATGTAGGACTTGTTTACTCCTGGTAGGCGTTCTCGTTTCCTCTCGAGCTTTAAATTGGCTGGCGGGTAGATCTTGAGATGTCCGTGTTTTTTCTTTCGCATGAGGATCGCTGACTGATATTCTATAAGGTAGGGGGGTAGTGAGAGGGCAAAGCTATGAGGATGGATATGTCGGATCAAACTGGATGAACTCGCGATTCGTGAAGCAGATCTAAGCTTGAAATTAATCCAATACACCACTTCTTCTGAAATCGCCATTACTCTCTCAACTCCACGCATATGATTCACGTCAATCAGGTGGCTATCTGGCGTAGATGGGAACAATTTCCTCCATCGCCCATCAACAAATTTCAGCCTGTTCAGCAAGAATGATTTCCATCAATGCAAACGCTCTCGAGGCTCAAGTCTCATATTTTATGCATTCAGTCTATTCAATTGAAGATTTTCTATCGTTTGCAGTCATCCGCGATCTCTTTATTCCATTGTCCTCCGCTTCCATTCCTCTCGCTCAAAGAAGGAATGCCGCTCGCTTCCCAACCCCTCGGCTTTACACTCCCAAGCACCACAATACATGCATCGTTTTCGGCGATTGGGAATTTCTTTGTCGAAATGGCTCTCATTATCTCGTACTCGTTCCTGAAATGTGCGCTCTCTGCTTCTCAACCCACAAAGCTTCATTGTTACTTGGGGATTTTTGTGATACGTTTGTCGCAAGTCTGTTTGAATTGAATTTTTAGGTTTAAATTTAACGAGAGAGATCTGGTGGAATTTCCAATCGCCTTGGAAAAGTTCCAGAGATGGCACCTAGACCTGCTGCCGTTTGTGAGTTTGCGATGGGCATGAAGGTTTCTTCAAAATCACTAACATATAAACAGTTCTGGAAGAAGACGACGATGTGCCCAAAACAGGTTTGTAGTTCCTCGCCAAGCCAAGAATACAAATGCTGAGCTCCATCTAATACCTCCCAGTCCCCTTCAAACGCACAAACGACCGCATCTACCCAACCCGTAAAACCACCCTTCGATCTCGCCAATTCGTGCGCCGCCTCATTTCCCACGAACTCAGAAGCACGCTCCCTATCACAGCTCCAAGGCGCATTTCAGAACAAGCGTTCAATGTCCTGAACCAAATTGAAGCTTTACCGTCTGGACCGTTTGGGCCGGAACATCGGCTTATTATTGCGCGGAATCTGGCGTTGATTCAAGGTGTAACGGCGGATACGGTTGAGGAGAGGGAGGAGGCGGAGAGGAAGAGGAGGGAGATTGAGGAGGGTGTGAAGAGGGATTTGAGGGTTGCATATCCGGATTTTTTGATGGAGGATAGTGAGGATGAAGAAGAAGAAGAAGAAGAGGTGGAGGATGCGGTGGAAAAGGAGAAGAATAATGCACTTCCTAGAGAAGGAGGAGGAGGAAGAGGAGGAAGAGGAGGAAGAGGAGGACGCAAAAGAAAGCGAAGCTCATCAGAAGACGACGAAGACGAAGAAGCTCAAGCTCTCAAAGCCAAAAAAGCCCATCTCGACGCCATCGCCCAACTTCAAATCCTCGAACCAGTCGACATCGTCACCCTCGCTCCCCTTCCCACGCAAATCAACTATCCAGCCCATCCCACCACGGACCGTCCCGACGCCTGGTTCATCGACAACTTCACGATGTTCTACCGACAGGTCGAAGGCACCATCTCGCACTACTACGCTCTGCACGACATCCCGCTCTCTAGCGAACCATGGCTCGAATGTAAAATGACGCCCGAGTTCCTGAAATGGGCGGAGCAGGTCGTGGAGCCGAACCCTCGATTCGGGAGCTGGGATGAACTGTTGAGGGATAAGGAGATGAGGAAGTGGTTTGTGATGGGTGTGGTGATGAAAGTGTTGAAGAGGAAGGTTTTCGACAAGTATCTTTTTGGGTGTGGGGAGGTAGAAGAGGAGCTGTTTTTGCAGACCGATCGGGCTTTTCTGGGGAGAGAAGGTATGTTTATTACTGTTGCTCCGTGTTTACTTCCTTGCTTGCACAACTTGTGAACTTATGATGACAGCGGGAATCATGGCTAATGAGTAATCAAATAGGCTTCCAGCGCGAAGACGTCCGCGCAAAACTTACTTCTACCCTCCTCGGCCATGCCTCCGTCCCATCTCTCTTCTACCCTTCGGTCGCCAAATTGACGGCTCAAATATCGCTCATGCTGGCACCACTAACCACATACCTCTATTCTCTCCCTCCACCAGCAGGAAAGCCCGCGCCCAAAGTCTCAGCCCTCTACCAATCCCTACACAACCTCGTCTCACAAGCCGCCTACCTATCCATCTGTTGCAAAACCACACCATCGGTAATCCAAATCCACGATCTCCGACCAGGCGACCAATGGCAACCAGATGACATGGCATCGTTAGACACCGACGGCTACATCGATTCCAGATCAGTCATCACCGAAGACTACAAGCAAGAAGTGCACAATCTAAAAGCCTACATCGCCAAAGTTAAAAAGGAGATGGACAGTCTCATGCCCCCTCTCGTCGAAGGAATCAAGACAACGAAATGCGAACAAGCCATCGCAGAATACCATAAATACCTCGGCATCCTCGCCGAGAAGACGCGCTGTCCACCAACATACACGCACCGCGCTCTGGTCAAGATCTCCGTGTGGCCGATCATCCGCCGATACACGCCAGGTTCGGAAGAGGAGTTTTCGGATCAGAGAATCCCTCTGAGAGAAAAAGATGGATTCCGGATCTTCCTCCTTGGAAAAGGTGCTGTGATCCCGTATTTTGGGCGTGAAAATAAGATTGGCGATGAGTATTGTTCTTTACCGGAGTGGATTGGCATGAAGAAGAGACAGGCTGATGAGCGCTTGAGCTGGATGGGCACGGTGGGGAAAGGAGGCCTGCAGGCTGTGAAGATCTTTGGGACGATCGCTGTGGGGACGGCGGCGGCGGCGGCGGGCTTGTGGTTTGATAGTTTGACGGGAGGCGTTTTGGTGCAGGGTTTAAGGGGGGTGGAGTTGGATGGCGTGAGGGAGTTTGGGAGTGGTTTGGTTAGTGGGTTGGGAGGTTATGTCGAGGGGAGTTGGGATACGACGTATCAGTCGCTTGTGCAGGTTGCGGAGTTGGGTGGGCAGTTGAAGTGGTCGTGAAGACGATTGTTGTGTTGTGTCGTGGTTTGTTGTTGTGATTTGACGAAGCTCGCTTGAGGCTCGGCGCGGCCCTTAGAGCGTTGGGATTGGGATCGGGTTTTGTCTGTAGGAAACATGTTTGGCGTTTCGCAGGACAGCACAAGGAGGAAATCTCACTCTTTACTCAAAGATCTGTAATTTGATTGGGTCTTTTTTCATATTTTTTCTCCATCTCTTTGGTAATAGTAAGCAACTTAGTCGTCAACCGATAGATAGAAAGACAAACAAGCTAATCACGCAAAATCCACGTCCAACGCCTTTCCTTCCTAAACACCGTTTCCTTGGTATTCCGAGACAAATAAGCCGCCCGAGTCCGTTGCGCCATTACGAAGTGAACTGGCACTCGCCCTATCCCCAATTCGTCCAAACGAAACGTCCATAATCGTAGGACCAAATGCTGATAACGCTGAAAACGTATAACTCTCGAACTGCTGTTACGACATCTGTCCAGGTGTGTTGCCAGCTACTGAAGGCGTAATATGTGGCCCTTTCTTCTTCTCTTTCTTTGCCCAGCGAAGACCGCATGCATTGCAAAGAGTCTTCGGTCCCGTGGGTCCTTTACGCCACTCTGGCGAATCAAGAGTTCCTTTATAAGCATTAGCGCCGGGACCGACACAAGAGACTCGAGATACATACCACAATCCGTACAAACATATTCATCCGGCAATTTGATTTTCTTCTTCTTGTCGGCTGCTCTTCCATCCTTGTCGACGGAGATTGCTATCCCTGCATCTCCGCGAATTAGAGCAGGACTTTGATCGCCTGTACTGATACCTCGGCTTCTTTCTCCTTCTTGATATCTCAGACCTGTGAGCATTTCGATGGTCTCGATGTGAGTTGCTCCTTCGTAGCGAGCCATTTTGTCATTTATCGAATCGGGTCTGATTCCTGCATTGGCGTCCGCTAGGTTTTGTGTTGTTAGCGCAGGGTTGATGGACGGTTTGGCTGGTGGTGGCATTGATAGCGCGTCTGAATTGCCGGTGTTCATTGATGTGCTAACTGAGCCCATCGTATCTGTCTCTTCGGATGGTGCACCCTCTTGCTTCATCATCCAGCTCTTTTGAGATTCGTCTGCTTCCTCTGCCTCTTCCCGTTTCAAATCGGCAATGCGCTTCATCAGTCGCTCGTTTTCGATCTTGTGTTCCAGAAATGAGTCTAGTAATGCTGCATTCTTCGTTGGATATGGCCGAGCCATCATGAAGAAACCTCGACAGAACCCAGATGAATTGACGGGTCCCGATCCTGCAAATGTCGAAGCCTCAGAGCTAAGATGTGGATGGCCATGAGATTCAAAAATTGTATACGTGTCATCCTTCCTCCGGAACCGGTAGAAAAACCGTAGAGGATGACCGCTTGCTATAGATTCGTTGAACTCTCGTACGAATATTCCACTGTCGTCCGGATGTATAAAGTCCACAATAAATTTCCCTACGAGCTCATCCCGAGGATACCCTGTCAACTGCTCTCCACTTGGGGAGAGGTAAACAATGCGACCATCTGGTGTCAAGATGTGCAAGAAGTCTTTCAATTCCTCTACTACCCTCTGAGACCAATTCCTCCTCTTTGTAAATTCCGTTAATGTGCTTCCGCCAGTCAGGGTCGATTGTGCCCCAAATCCCGTCGGTAGCGGTCCGGCGCCTGCACCAGTCATTGGATTATCTACAGGGCTTGATAACAACGCTCCTGGCTCGTCTCCGTCGATATTGTGTTGGTGCATGCCGGAGTTGATCTGTGCATACTCCTTCTGCCCGTTTCCGGTATCAAGTACATTAATATCGAGCCCGGCGGGCATGTTATCGTAGTCGTCCAGCTCCAGCAACGAGTCGTCTAGCATCCCACTCATAGAGGTGTCGTTTCCACTTAGAGGTGCCTAAGAAGCAAGATCGTTAGTATACTGCATCGTAGAGGCAGTTGTAGGGCATCTTATACCTGCGAAACTGAAAGACCCCTAGAAAGGCTGTCCGTTGCTGCAAGGTTCGAATAATACATGGACGGATCCATATTGAGGATGTTGGGATTTATCGGGGCACCATGCGAGACTGACATGTTCTTTGATATGGCGGCATTCGAAGGGAAGGAAGGGGTGAAGGGCAGAATGCCTTATGCTGGTCTGTCACTGCCACTGTCACTGTCACTGTATCTGTCTGTTTCTGTATCTGTATACTTGGATCATGGCGAGCGAGCAGAACGGATGGGAGAGGTGTCGCGGCTCAGGGTAGTGTAGTGTAGAGTGGTGTAGAGTAGTGAATGAGTGTAGTGGTCGGATGCGCAGAACACACAGGGATCTGGCGGGAGCGCAAGGTACCTAAATATCTAGGTGCTTTAATGTAGGGCAGGTCGGTCCGTACGTAGCCTGGGCTCCTGGGATGTTTGGGGCTCGGGGCGTTTGGATGTTTGTTTGGGTGCTTGGATGGGATGGCCAGGAGGGGTTACTCTAGCGAATAACTCTGTCCGCAGGTACTTTCGTACCTTACTAATATATAAAGGGTCTTTGAAGGGTAAGTAAGGGGTTCGTTCCATCTATGAGGTCCTAGTTTAGGCTATGCTATGCTATGGAGAGAATGGTCCAGATAACTTGTACTGTACCTACACCCATAGGAGGACTTTCGTACTATAATCTGACTTCATTCTTTTAGAGAATTAGTCACGAATCAGTTATCTAACAAGGATTAAAATAATTGCCCCCGTCCTTTGAGCTCGCCTGGCGTGTTTTGGGTCAAAGAGACGCTAGAGCAGAAGGAGCTGGAGCTGCACGTGATGACGCGAAGGCACCCTGCGCGTCTTCCGAATCCTACCTCCGTAACCAAGTACACACATCCACATCTCGCGTCCAGACACACTCTTTCGACCGACCATCTCGACATCTTCAACACCCACACTCACGCTCACTTGCATGGTATCGAACGCGGTATCATACCAACACGGATAGGAAGCATCCACCAGAATGTAAGCAAAGTCCTGTCTGTATATCTGTGGGGACATTCAAACTAACTGTCGCAGGTGTAAGTACAACACACTGAGACATGTAATTTTACTTTCGATGAACTGACCATACGTTAGCTTCCATTACCAAACTCAACATCAGAGGGTATGTTATGCTAGGCTTCTATCCGCTCTCCCTCGTGCTCTTTGCTAATCTTGCGACGACAGAGTGCGCTCCTTCGATCAACGCGATAGCCAGACCATCGAATTCCACGCCCCCCTCACACTGATCGTAGGCATCAATGGGTCGGGCAAGACGGTACGTCTTCTGCTATGCAGCATACATATACCCTCTGCTGACACACAAAGTCCATTATCGAATGTCTGAAGTATGCCACGACGGGTATCCTGCCGCCGAATTGCTTCAAGAATGGTAATTTCATTCATGATCCCAAGGTACACTCTCTCGCCCGGCGCATGAAATGTTACTAACTCTGCATAGCTATCAGGAGTCAAGGAAGTGTTGGCACAGGTCAAGCTTGGTTTTCTTAACGCATCTCAGTCGAAGCTCGTCGTTAATCGAAGTCTCTCCCTCACTATCTTGAAAGCCTCCCAGAAGCAAAAGACCCTCGAATGCAACCTCCTCATCAAGAACAAGAATGGCGAGCGATCTTCGATTTCTACAAAGGTTGGCGAGCTGGATAGCATAGTGCCACGACAACTGGGAGTCTCCGCCGCCATCCTAGAGGGCGTCATCTTTTGTCACCAGGATGAATCCCTCTGGCCTATGAGCGAACCTTCCAAGCTCAAAGATCGTTTCGATCAGATCTTCGGGGCCCAGAAGTACACAAAGGCTATCGAAAACCTGAACAAAAACGTCAAGAATCAGAGGATTGAACTTGGCAAGCTGAGGATCCATGAAGGACACTTCAAAGAACTTAAGGACAAGGCGGAGCGTGTGAAACAGAAGTCATTTGATCTTCAGGCTGAAATTGATGCTCTTGAGATCAAGCAACAGTCTCTGAAGGTGCAGATTAAGGAGGCTGAGATCGTGGCAGCGGAGAAGCATAGCCTCATGAATGAAGCCATGGGACTCGCAAGCAAGTTGGAGCAAAAGCGAAACCAGGCAGAGTTCCTCGAAAGCTCTCTTGAGAGTTTGAGAACTAATCTGGTTGAGTTGAAGGAGTCCGATGAATGGCTGGAATCAACTTTAAACCAGTACGAGGAACGCATGGCTCAATATCGAGAGCAGGCCAATGACTACGCCGATGAATATCAACAGCTTCTTAATGTTGCCAAGAAATGCCGAGAACAATTATCTCAGAAGGAGATCGAGCAAGGACAGCACCAGGCTATGAAGCAGACCTATGAGGAGAACTCGATTCATCGTGTCACTCTCATTCAGGAAACTGCAAGCGAATATTCCCTCCGTGGATATGATGGTGACTTGGAAGATAGTCAAATTAGCGACTTCGTACAGAGAGTTCAGAAGCTTCTTCGTGAGAAGGAGCGCGAGTTGGTCAGCGTCAAGAAGGCCACCACTGATGAGTTACGACAGAGCCAAGGAATTCTTTCCAAGCTTGATAATCGCAAGGCCACCCTCAGCCAGGAGAAGGTCAATGCCGGTCAGGCGATCACTGCAAATGAGAAGAAGATTCGATCCAGACAAACTGAGATGGCTGCCATTCGCATGGACGAAGGCGAGAAGGCCAAGCTTGACGCTGCACTCGCCGATGCTGAACAGCAGCTTGCAAAGGCTACTGAAAGCTGGGATTCCGCTGCATGGGATCAGAGACTCAAGTCCGAGAAGGCAAAGCTCATGGATCTGGAGGCCGAGGCATCCAAGTTGGGAGAAGAGCTTTTTCAGATCAATAAGCTTGCCAAGGACCGTGCAGCACTCGAATATGCCAAGAAGGAGGCAAAGAATGCAAGCAAGTCTCTCGAGATTATGGTAGCTATCAACAAGGATCGTCTGAATGATTTGATTGGTACAAGTTGGACTCCTGATAACATCCAAGACGAATTTGAGACTGTCGTCGAGCAGCGAGTCGGCACACTCAAGGATCTGAAGTCTCAGCAAGATACTGCAATTCAGCGACTCAAGCAAACCGAGTTCGAACTCTCCACAGCCCGCTCGACTATTACGAAGAAGAAGAATGAGCTGCAGAAGGGTCTGGCAAAGATCCTTGCTTCCATCACTGATGACTCCGATAATCCAATCACCTCCCTCGAGCAATACAAGGAAGAGTACGAGGCCTTGGAAAAAGACCTCGCCGATCACAAGAATGGTATTGCTGGTACAAGTGCCCTCTTAAGCATGTACACCCAGTTCCTCAGCACGGTGAAGAACAAAGATTGTTGTCAGCTTTGCGAGCGCGCCTTCTCCGACAAGAAGGAGGCTCTTCATGCAGCTACAAAATTGGAGAAGCTAGTGGCTAAGCAAGATGAGGCCGATAAGAAGAAGGATTTGGAGGAAGTTGAGGCACTGTTCAAGACAGCCGATCTGGTCCGGCCCCTCTACGATGTTTGCATTAAATTGCGTGACACTGAGATCCCAACACTTGAGAAGGAAATCAAGCGACTTGAGGCTGAGAAGGCTTCACGAGTATCAACCACTGAACGCCAGGATCGTCTCTACAACGATGAGGAGTCCGCCAAGAAGGATGTCGAAGCCTTGAACAAGACAATCAACGATATTGCGTCATATAATCGCGACATTTCCAAACACGAGAAGGAAATGACCCGACTTGCTTCTCAGGAGACCTTCTCGAGCTCGATGTCCATCGAAGAGATTCGTGAGCAATCCGACGCTTGTAACGAAAAGATCAGATCTCTCAAAATCAAAACAGACAAGATGAACACCGACAAGGAGAATGCTCGTGTTGAGATTGTCACCTTGGAAAAGCAGGTCGGAGTCTTTTCACAACAGCTCGCCGGTGCTAAGCATCTTTTGGAGAAAAAGCAGACTCTTGCTGCTACGATCGAGGAACTACGGGAATCCAGTAACCAACAACGTACCGTCATTACAAACGCGGAGACTGAGTTTGAGTCTTTAGAGCCACAAGTTGCCAAGGCAAAGGCTCAACATGACGATGTCCAGCGACGTGGCGCAGTCAAGGAGAAGGATGTTCAAGATGATAAGGACAAGCTCAATAAGACCGTCAATCGAATCAAGCTCATCGAAGATGCCATCAACAGCTACATCGAGAACGATGGACCAGGAAAGATTGATACTTGCGAGCGATCAATTAAGCTTCTCAAGAAGGACTTGGATCGTAACGAAAAGGAAGTTGCACAAGTCACCAAGAAATCTAATGCTCTGAAGACTCAGCTCGCAGATGGTGATAACACGAAGAGAAGCATCCAAGATAATATTCGATTCCGCAAGTCGGTCAGAGATCTCGAGTCAGTGAGCAATGAAATTGCTGAGTTGGAGACTCACAATGCCACCGAGGACTACGAACGCTATCATCGCGAGGCTGCAAACGCTGACAAGCGTGTTGCTAGGTTGACTGCTGAGAGAGGTCCAATCATTGGTTCTATGCACGCTAAGGACGAGGACCTGGGAAAGATCATGCAAGAGTGGGAGATTGACTACAAGGACGCTGCTGCCAGCTATCGCAAGGCCCATGTTGAAGTTGAGACCACCAAGGCCGCAGTCGAGGATATGCAGAAGTGCTCGAAGGCCCTGGATAGTGCTATTATGCAGTTTCATAGTGTGAAGATGGAGGAGATCAACAGTATTGCTGCCGAGCTTTGGCAGAAGACATATCAAGGTACCGATGTGGACACTATCATGATCAAGTCAGAGCATGAGAGTGCATCGACTTCTACGAGAAGAAACTTCAATTATCGTGTTGTTATGGTTAAGCAGGAGGCTGAGATGGACATGCGTGGTCGATGCAGTGCTGGTCAGAAGGTATTGGCTTGTATCATTATTCGGCTCGCTCTGGCGGAGTGCTTCGGTGCGAATTGTGGAGTAAGTCATTTTCTCCATGACTGCTACGCTTATCTTTACTAACTATTTCTTCAGGTTATTGCCCTCGACGAGCCAACCACCAATCTCGATCAGGACAATATCAAGGCTCTAGCCCAGTCTCTCCACAAGATTATCGAGAGTCGTCGCGGCCAGCCCAATTTCCAACTCATCATCATCACCCACGACGAGGAGTTCTTGAAGGAGATGAAGTGTTCCGACTTCACGGAGACATATTATCGTGTATCGCGAAACAAGGAACAGAAGAGCGAGATCGAGAGACAGAGTTTGACGGACTTTATGGGATAGAGAGCTTGGTTTTGAGGTTACTTCTCACAGCGGCGTTGTTTTCCAGGCGAAGTATGGGATATGGCGATTAAAGGTAATGATTACTGATTATGGACTGGCGTTGTCTGCAGATTTTGAGCGACCATAATGGTGTACGCGAATGGATAATATGGTATGGCATATCAGGCATAGCTACGGCGTTAGCTCTTAGGTATTTTGATTTTCATATGGGCAAGGTCATTTTACATTAGCGATCTGGAGTCCTTTAGAGCAATAAAAAATTGTATCCCCGATACTTTTCTTTGCGTCCTTTTCCTTCCGATCTCCTTACTCTTCCAAAGTCTCCTTTGATAACGCGAGCTTACATTCGTTGGAGCTCGAGGAAGTGCAGCTTTCTGTGAATTACTAAAGCTCTTTCCCGCAGCAGATACAGTCACACAATACAGCAACACCAGCGGCAAGTATCATCTGTATAAATACATAGTGTTACATCACGATCGCTCCACGGCTACTTTCTAACTAGCCTTTCTCTTATTCGGAGCTCTGTATACCCTCTTCCTAACCGGGCATTGCATAGGTATCCCTGTCCGGCACTTGAACAGCAACCGCAGTAACTCTCGGCTAAATGCGACTCCACAAAAACACCTCGTTCTTGAAAATTCTTCCATCAATGTAATTTGAGTGCGTCAGATGAGGACTGTACAGCGGGGTTGGCGATTACGGATCCTGAATCTGTCCACAGTTGTGAATCGCGTAATTGTCTCAGTACCATCTTACACGAGATGGAAAGTACTGTAATTTGACAGTTGGTTTTTCCAGGTATGGTTTGAACAGTCAGTCAATTGTGTTGGCCTAATCTGATATGGTAGGTAGTACTCACATGATCAAAGTATAAAAGATGAAATTGCCTACATGAAAAAAAGAATTAGTGGGGAAAATAGCTATCCCAAGTTGAAGAAGACATAATATTGGGTGTTATGTAAAAGACAATTATGTAGTAAGAAGTAGCCTTTTTATTATTGACAATATTACATTGGATTAATAAATCATGCGATTTCAGATTTGCTACCGAAAAAGGGCTCTTCTCTTATGCTCTGCTACCTTCAGGTTCTCATTTAGAGATTAGCAACTATCAATATTATAGTGCCTACAAAGAGAGTGACAATACAGATTGCCAGGTTACTGGCGGTTATTTGAGTTTATAAATGTATAAAAAATATAAATTCCCTAAAAGAGACAGTACGGAGGTACAGATAGTTATAGTCAGTGCTTTGACTTCGTTGCAAAAGTCAAAAGTAAATTGCACGGTTTCCTAGGCGGATGAAGAAGAAGGTGAGGGAAAAAGTATATGCCCACGAACTGCGAGGAAGCGGTATGATAGGAGATGTGATCGGATTGGAGATATGCTTTGGGGAAGCTGGCTAGAGTGGGGGACTATAGAGATGTATGGTATAAATGTGTGATACCCTCAGATACCATCGTCGTTGTCTTTCACAGAACTTCACAATTGGAAAGCGTATTTTACGTTTCCACTGTCGGTCCAGTCGAAATGAAGTTCCTCACCTCTATCCTCCTCGTGGTTGCCGTGTCTCTCCAGAATGTCGATGCTACTGGATGGTACTATTCTCACCCCGCCTCTAGCACCTCCAAGCTATAGTAATGAAATTGCGCTGATATAGAGACTCAACGCAGGTACTTTGTGAGGTGGCACGCACCTGCACCTTTACTAAGGGTTCGCTCTTCCCTCTTCCCTCTCCCCTCAATAACAATCCAAAAGCCGATTTGTTAACTTGAATCCTGTTCTGCAGTTCTCGATGGACATGACAGTTCCGCCCATCAGACGAGCAGGGAGTTACTATATCTGGCCTGGACTACAAGATGCCGGTAACACTGGTGTTTATCAGCAGGTTTTGGATGGGAGGAAGGGGTCTTGGTATATCGGTAATGGTTGGTGTTGTAGGTTCGTAGATTCCTCCCCTCTGCTACGACTACTTGTGATGGCTATAATATTTTATGAAACACCAATAGGGTGCTATGATTGAGCTAACCAACTTCGACCAGCAACCCGAAGCTCCCATGGGGCTCAGGATTCTCCGTAAGTTTCTCCTCTTCCTCTCTTTCAGCGATGCAAAACCCCTCAACTTACAAATCATCAGGCTCCAGTAGGATCCAGAATCTCAATCTCCAACACCCGCGTCCCCACTGGCGTGAACTGGATTACGACTATGAGCGAGGGTGCATCAAGAACGAGAGATGCATTTCGGGTGGGATTTAAGAATTTCAACCAGGCAGTACTTGCTATTGAGCTCAATGGCGTGACTTGGGATTTTGGAAGTTTGACGTGGCATAATGTGGTTATGGTACGTTTGATTCTACGTTCTTCACCTTCTTCTCAGGCCATCATTCGTATCATGAACTTGTCGAAACTAATAAAAAAAATGTTGTAGGAGGTGCAAACGACTCAAACTGCTTGGTGTACAAGGTAACTCAATTCTCGCGCGAAGAGGGTAGTGAATGCTAACGTGATAAGGGCTCCGGAGAACTATCGGTCGTCTACCAGATACTCGATGACAACTCCAAGGGCTGTAACGAGGGGTGGTGTAACTACTTGTACTATTGATCAGGTTGTCATGCTTGGCCCTGCGTGAACGAGCAGTAGGACTGGATACAGGGAACCTAGGGACGTATTGGAGGTGTTGATGAGTAGGAAACGACGTGATTTTGAGAGAAGCACTTGCATCTCCAGGGCAGAGAGAATTTCTTCAAATTCCATGATGAGCTTGTGTTCTAGCACATGAGCTATACAAGCTCGCTTAATTAATACTGACTTCATTCAACTTGACTCCAACCTCATCCGTCCCTCCAAACTCCCCTAACGCCTTCGCGAACAATCCAGTCTTCAACTATCCAAAGCCCTCAATCAATCCGCCCCCAAATTTAGGTCATTCATACTCACAATCATTCCCGTACAAGCCATCTGTTTCCTGAACCATTTCCCGCAGTGATGGTCTCTTTAATACACGGCGTAACTGTTAGTAAGATCCAGAGAACGATCCCTGAGATGTTTATCCAGGTACAGTCCTACGTACGAGATGGATATTACTATATAGAATCGAAAAGCGGGGTGGATTCAGGAGTGGTTGGGGAGGTGGTTGGGCGTGAGGAGGGACAGGAGAGGATGCGTTCACATAGCCCTATGAGACTCCTCAATCCAGCTACCCTCATCAAAACACGTCCTTCTAGATCTCGAGAGAAGCTGGGTGTACTCAAAAGCAGCAGTAATCCATATCTTCTCCGTCTGCACATCTGCCAATCCCAGCTTAAGGAAATGCTCTGTGATACTCTGCATGAGAAACACCAATGCATCCAGAATCTCCAATACTCCTTCACTCAAACCCAAAGTTTTTCTACACTCCACGAAAGACGTAGCGAACCGAATGACTGGAGCAACGAACAAACTGCGGTATCCAATTTCCTTTGGAAAGAGAGGGTGAGATAGCCGACTCAGTGGACTAAAGATGGAGATCTCACTCGAAAGCACAGGGAAATACCTAATCGGTTCTGGAAATGATATATCATGTATATCTGAGAAGACTTGTGAGCAGGTGGGAGAAGGCGAAATAGTTGCATGAAGATGAGTTTACGACATAGAAGGTCATTCACGGTTTCCAAGCCTCCGTACAGGGTATCATTTGTTCCATACCTTCCAAAGCGGCCACGTGTATACTATCGCTTGATTCCCAGGCCAGATGTTCAGAATTAGCACGAGCAATAACTCATCTTAATCCTCACGGTCACCCAAAACATCCACCTCCACGATGACTAAATAACTCACGACCCTCAACAGCTGATCCCAACTAGATCAAAGTTATCCTGGATGAGCTTGGTGGCTTTGCTGAAAACCTGCTTTCTGAGGTAGAGACTCTGATTTCGCTGTCCTCCTGGCGTAGTCTTGTCTTTCCTGATTTTCGCTAACGGAATGTCGCTGTCATATAAAATGAAGCAAGTTTTGAAAAGTCAAAAACTCACGCTTATACCAGAAAAATGATTTATCTAGCGGGTTTATAGCATATTAAAAGATCCTTAATCAGCGTTTCTCATCCCAGCGGCTCAGCTAGCATGTCAAATCGACCAGTCACGATCTCCCCTTCCTTTTGCATGAAAGGGTTGAGGAGCTGAAGAAATGAGTTGTAATCATCGTAAAGAAAATAGGGTCACCAAGCCATAGTAAGTCGCAAACATGAGTCGCAGAGTTGACTCGACGGTTTTGAAGCGGTTGTCCTGGACGATTTGAGAACTGAGAATGTCCCATCCATGGGGACAGAGTTGACCTATGTGCTGTGATGCGAGATGCGTATCTAGCGTAGTAACTTGAATGACGGCCTATCACAGAAGGGAAAGGGAATTGCTAAACTACAGTACTCAGCTTCTGAATATTGAAATGATGGTGTTTTCAGCCTGGGCTTTCTTTGCTTGGGAGGTATCTTCCTGTTGTTAAGGCTGCTTATCAAGCTAAGGATGGCTTGCAGATGACGGTTGACGACCTCTATCGCTGAAGAAAGCAATGTTAGACAAAAAGCGATATTGTACGGCGAGATCATTGAGAAAAAGCGCTGGAAGAGTGCAAAATTGGCAATGGCAAGACGATAAGTAAACAGTGCTTAGCTATGTAATGATCTATACATCCAGTTAAACATATATTACAATCCTGCATTTCATCTTACAAAACCATGTCCATCTTACAAACACTCCCATTACTATACCATCACTTCGCTCCCTTTCCCTTCCCCTCATCCACAGCCAAAAACTGCGTAAAGATCCCCCTATTTTCATGCATTCCGCCGAGTCCCGCACCACCTGGATCAAGATCAATTCCCATCTCCGCCGCCTTCTTAATCATACACTCCATATCCCTTTCACTCTGCGCCTTCGCCTCCTCTCTAAACTTTTTTCTCCAAATCTCCAACTTCTCTTCTCGCGTCAACAAGCTCTCTTCCTTCCCCTCCACAGCCACCTTCTTCAAACTCCCCTCTCTACCCAGATTAACCACGTTCCTCAAGCTGCCAAAGCTTAGAACGTCGCTAATGCGTTTCGCGCCACTGAACATCATCACGATCCTATCAACGCCTGCTCCCCACCCCCCTGTTGGCGGTAAGCCGTATTCCAAAGCCTCGAGATAACTCTCGTCAATACCAGCTGTATTCTCGTGATCCTTCCACTTCAACTGCTGCACGAATTTCTCTCTCTGCTCCAGCGGTGAGTTTTCCTCTTCGTACATATTCGCTATCTCTTTTTGTTCAACAAAGAGTTCCGCGCGAGCAGAAACCAGTTGGGAGGTCTTTGGGCAGAGGAAGGATTTTGAGAGCGGTGCCATGCAGGATGGATGGTGCGTTATGAACGTTGGAGCGAGGCAGGAGGGCTCAATGTAGACGGAGGATAGCTTGTCGAGGAGGCGCGGGAGGGTGGTTATTTGAGGCAGAGGGAGGGAGTGGTGTTTGAAGAGGGCTTTTAGTTCTTCCTCTGCGTTTGGGGAGGAGAGCTCTGGCAATTTTGTATTCATCGCTGCTTCAATTGTGGGTATAAATTCGAGGCGTTTGAAAGGCGTGGTGAAGGTATTTAAAGGTATGCTTTCCGGGAGGTTAAAGAGTGTTGTGTTGCGCAATTCGGTGACCCGAGCCGCTATGGTGGTGAGCATTGCTTCAGTCATGCTCATCAATTCCTCAAGTTCCGTAAATGAGCGGTAGAATTCACAAGTCGTGAACTCCGGGTTGTGCGTAGCATCTAAACCCTCATTACGAAATGCAGGACCAATCTCAAAAACTCGATCCATACCACCTATAACAAGTCTTTTCAGCCATATTTCCGGCGCAATTCTCAGGGCGAGTTGTTTCTCAGAAAACTCCGTAGCGACGGTCGTGAAAGGTTTCGCGATCGCACCGCCTGCTTTGTCGGAAATGAGTGGTGTTTGAACTTCGAAGAAGTTGTCTTTTAGCAGGAAGTCTCGCATGCTTTGTATAATGTGCGAGCGGAGGCGGAGGGTTTGAAAGACACTGGGATTGACGAGCATGTCTACGTGACGGTTGCGAATGCGAGTCTCGCGGTCCTCGAGCGTGCGGGGGAGACTGGCTAGGGATGGAGAGAGGAGTTTGGGAATATTGAGGGCACGAATGGACAGTTCGCCTCGTTGAGAAACGTAAGGATGTCCGTATACAGCTTCGGTCCCAAGGTTAGTAAGAGGGGATTACGATGGGAGATGGATGGCAAGGGAGGTTGTGGCATACAGATGGTGTCTCCTCTCTTAATCAAGTGGTAGAACGCTCGAAATTCCTTCTTAGTATCAACCTTGTCAACATGATCCACGCGCGAATGATCAAGCACAACTTGAATAGCACTGCCTTCTTGTATGATATCAATGAAGACGAGTTTTGAACTAGATACACGGCAAGACCGTACTCGACCTACATACCCATCAGCGCCCGCGCTATCCCAGACAAATAATCCATAAGGTATCATCCTAGCATACCTCGTAGCACCACCAGATCACTCGTAGACTGTCCCGGCTGTATCGTATTACTATATTTCTTGAACTCCAACAGAGTCATCGCGTGCTCGCTCTGCTGTATCCGTGGCCAGTCCAACGACTTCGCAAGCTCTAGCTCTTCTAATCGCTTTTCCACATCACTGCTGTGTGGATGTTTTGGCAAAAACGGTTTATATACAGACTTCTCTGCCCTTCGCGATTTGCTCACCGATCCACGGCATGATTGCGAAGAGGAGAAAAATCGCAGATATGCAGTGCGTCTCAAGGCAGGCAGATCCTGCTGCAGGTACGGCCTCAAGAACCGCAAACCGTTATTTGTAGTCATCTGTCCCTTCCGCACATTAGCAGGCTGTTCGAGATACAATGTACTTCAGATGTAAGTGCAGTGTGTGCCAATGAAGGATATTCTATCAGACAACGGATCGATGTGAGATCAACCACCGCGAAAGGTGTCAGTCGCAACGGTTCTAATGTTATATTGAAATCATCATTGAATTCCTCTCATACACACACATACACTCGTACACATCTTTTTAGAAATGTGAAGAAATGGACAACACTTACGGTAATTATGGAGGCTTGAAGCAATTGCTCCAAGCTGTTCTCGAAAAGGAGGGATTTTATTCGGACGCGAAAAATTTTTATGCGCAAGGGGTTCCGCTAGTGCCCGCTTCAGCAAGCTGCTGATGATCCACCATGCGATGGAGCTTCCAATTTTTGGACGAGCTAAGCATTGACAACATCAGCCTTGAATCCCCATCTTCCAAACCCAATTCCATTCCTCAGCGTAACGACGACAAAAACAAGTCACAACTCCAACCTTACACATCAGATCGCAATCATGTCAATGTTCGGACTCGGTCGCCCACAGCCTTCATCGGCAGAGAAGATTGCTGCCGCAGAGCAGGAGATGGATTTAGTGACCGATATGTTCAACAAGTACGTTTCCTCCCTCTCCCCTACTCCTCTTCTCCCTCCTTCCTTTCCTCATCCTCAATTGCAAGGTCCAAGCTAACACTCAAACAGACTCCAACAAGCTTGCATGAAGAAATGCATACCGAAAGAATACCGTGAGGGCGAGATCAACAAGGGAGAAGGCGTCTGTATCGATCGCTGCGCGAGCAAGTTCTTCGATGTGCAGATGAAGATCTCGGAGCTGTTGCAGGCGGAGGCACAGGCTAAGGGTGCTGGTGGTGGTGGTAGTGGCATGGGATTTGGTGGGATGTAGAGAGTCGATTTGATGAAAGAGAGGAGATGATAGGTATGAGATGGCATGAGAAGAAGGAAATGTGACGATATTGCCGGAGATCATGACCTTTCAGACGATGCTGTATTATTGATGCATGTTGCGAGGAGCTGCTTCGTTTGCTCTATCCATCTCATTAAGGGAGGAAGACTACACTCGGACTCTCGATGGCATGAAGAAATGCCATAGAAGGTAAAATTTGTATTATAGAACTTGTATGACAAAGGAAATGCTAATATCCACTTAATAACTCCAATCTGGTTGATTCTGTCATGATCGCATGCTAAATGCTTCATAGGGTATCTCTAACGCCCGCTACATACCCCCAATGCTTAAATGCCTATATCCTGTACAGTATATTATGCCTGTTCCGCTCTCCATATGTAATCACTGCGGCTGTTCCGTAATCTGTCGTCTCGGCGCCGTGATGTTCGGCCCCGTGCCGATGCCGGTTATAGTCCTCACCAACCAGTGAGGCCAGCTTTCTGTACTGAGCTGCTTCTCCAACTCATTCGCCCTGCCCTCCAGATCATCAACCTGCCTCTCATACTGCAACACCCCATCCTCCACATCCTGCACCTTACTCACGAGCGCATTAATCTCATACTCCAACTTCGCACCAAGAACCTCAATTTCCTTAACCGCTTCCATAACATGCGCCCGTTCTTCACCAAGAACATCTTGAGAAGATTGTTTTACAGCTTGGTATCGATCCGTGAGCTCGTAGTACAGTGTTTGGAACTGCTCTTGGTCGGAGGAAGCTTGTTCGTCGAGGGTTTCGATGTCAAAGACTTTTTGAGATACCCAGGGGCGGGTGGAGTCTTGGAGATCGGTGATTTTCTCGAATAAATTTTTATAATCTGATGAGAGGAGTTCTTGTTTGTGGAGAGCGGACCAGGTATCAGCGACTTCGCCGTCGTCGGTGAGGGTTCCTATCGGTTCCCACCCTAGGATGGCATCTTCGGCATCGGTGAAGGACATTTGGCGAGGCCACCATGCTTCGTTATGGATCTTGGGCGTGATCGGGAAGGAGCCTGAGAAGCTGTGGCGTCGATGGAGGAGGACTTGGAAGTTGTTTGGCTCGCGTAAGGCTTCAAGTAGAGGACCTTCGAGATCCCTGTCATCGTACACTGATCCCGCTACAGAAAGATCGTTGGCCATTACATCACGGCGAATCTCTCTGACTTGTTCGGCCCATTTCGCTTCAGCTTCCGCGTTTTGGTCTTCTTCTGGAATGTTGACTATAGGTAAATCGGACCGCACCTCTTCGATCATGGCTTCTGGCTCCTGTATCAAAACGCCAGAGGATAGTACTTTGACTTTTGGAGACCCATTTTGATATTGAGCTGGCGTATCCTTCCAAGTAAAAGCTTTCCCGATCATCACGGGACTCAAGGGCGTTCCGTTGCTCCCACCACCAAATGTGGTGGAACTGTTGTTGGCATTAAAATAGCCAACATCAACATCATCTTTGTAGGGCTTGCCGGCATGGCCTCGAAGCCCCACAGCATCTTTGATCCGGCCAAATCCAGTCCTGGCATCGCTCATCTTTCCAGTCACGCTCTTGAATACAGTTTTCCGTAACTGTAGATCCTTGTCGTTGGGACTCTCGAGCACGCTCGTGGCTGATCCGAGTGGTTTGCTATCGTAAAAAGTCTGAGGACTATCTTCCCTTTTCCTTGACTCTTCCTCGACCGATGTAGGTTCGGCTTTACTGTGTGACCAAATATAGCCGCCCTGGTCATCTCTCTGAAACATCAGATGACCTACATCATTGTCCCCAAGACCCCCAAATTGTTCAGTTCCGCCATTTCTCTTCGGCTTCCCGTACCAGAGCCACTTCGCTCTTTCACCATGTAATAAACTCACGAATCGGTCGTAATCAAGCGTCTCAATATCTCCGATTCCAGGTTTATCCCTTCCCACCATCCCCATCACCATCTCACCACCCTTTCCACTCAACTCAACAACAGTCGACTTAACAGCTTTTGGCACCGCCCATCCTTCTCCCGCAGCGGCTTTTGCAGTAACTCTATGCAAACGATCAAGTGTGTACCGGTCCAGCTGCTTCGTCCTTTCCATCTTCTGTGACTTTTGGAAATAAGCCACCCCACGTTTCAAGCCATGAAAATCGAATGTATCCTTCGAAACCGGTGCCCCATACCAGTTGAGACGATTGCGAGCTCCCATAAGCATTCCTAGCAAAGCTGCCACAGTTGTAGGGCCCAGTATGCCATCCGTGGGTTCGATGTTGAAATATTCCGAACCAATTTCAGTCCACCAATCATTGATGCCCTGCTCCGTGATATCACACAGCATCCCGTCCATATATTCCTGGTCTAACTTTCCGAATACCGTTAAGGCAAACTGACATAGCTTGACCAGCTCTAGAACAGTGTCATAGAGAGGTATCCGATCACTGGTCTTGTAGAGCTGTAAAAACTTCGCCTGCGTAGCTCCAGCCGGAGCAGTCAGACTCATCCCAGATCTCCCAGAACACCCTAACCTTTTCAAATTTTCGTTGACTACAAAATCCCCCCTATGCTTTGTAATATCTCCATCTGGAACCGGTATAACAGTAAGTGCTGAAGGGAAGCTGCTGAGATTCGTGACCATAAGCATTCCTTTGGGCGTATCTTTCGGACGAGCATGGAATTGAGCGACAGCTTTGAAGTATACCCGTATCTTTGGACTCCAAGTCTCCTCATCGGCTGGCAGACCCAATACACCTACCCAAGCAACATGGTTCGGATCGCCTGTGTATGTCGCTATGATAAAGGTAGGGTGTGTTCTCGAACAAGCCCATTGTTCGACGAGGTATAATTCGTAGCCTACGATCATCCCTCGGCGTTCTATAATTACTGCTAGAGGGTCATCCTCAAGATACCTATTACTGTCAATTGAAGAGACCTTCGAAGGTTGCATTACCTACCTGAAAGCTAGAGGATCTGCAAACACAACGTTACGACGCTGTGTTAAATGAGAGCTGTCCCTGGCCGCGGGAGGCAACTGTCTGGTCATTGGAGAGGCTGGAGATCCATTCGCATTTGCACTTCCGAGGGTTCTGGTTTGCTGCTGCGAGTTTGTTCTTGAGAGGGTGAGGATATCCTCTCTGTGCATTTGTGGATCGTGCACATTGGGAAAGGCAAATCTGCTTGACATGCTTCAAATTGTGTCGTCGGAGGATCCGTACCTTATTACTTCACCTTAGATCCTCTGATATTTGAGCTCCCAACGGGGGTGCCTGGGTGCTCGAAGTGACGTCGCGAGGCTAAACCGCGGCATCTATCTCGTGTGATTTGCTGTGTATCATAGCGGAAACCCAGCAAATGAGGATGTGTAGTGCAAGCAACAGTACAGCATGACATCAAGTATCAAGTATGGAGTATGCTCCCTCCCATTGTATCACGGGTTGTGATTTCCTCAAGACTCCTTCAGTGCTCACGAGTCGGCGGCATCGGTCGTCAGTCGGTGTATTGTACTGTACTGCATGTGATCTGCTAGCACAAACCCGCCTGTATGCCCATACTAAATGTTCCCAGGATCTTCACTCCAGCGCTATCATTGGCCTTGGAATCCTTGCGGAGGTCCAAGCTACAGGGAGCACCCCATCCGGGGTTTCGCCGGAAACTGACTGACTGACTGACTTCAGCTTTACTTCTTATCCATGGATCATAGACGTCTGACTCCAGCCCAAGAGTCAATAACCAAAACGAAGATCAAATTGCCTAGGTATCAAGTCAGAAATTTGATCTCTATATGTGGTCAAACTTCAATCTCGGGAGATAGCGCTGGGAGGCAGAAGAGGATACCTGCGAGTAGGAACCGAACCAGAATCGAGGCAAGGCGGGGTGGACGAACGACCATGGATCATTTACAGATAGAGCTGGCAAAGCTGCGGAGGGATGCCAACCTCAAGCAGAGTATGGAGGATGTGGACAAGATCATTGAGCAGCTGGAAAAAGCCAGAGAAACCATAGTTGCAGGTATGCAATCCGGGGCAGGCGAAGATAATACCTCCACGAACACTTACTAACACCAACAGAACCGCATTCGGCTTCCATAACTCTGGCCAAGCTACAGAATCCAGTACAGCAAGGCTTTTCCAAAGTCATCGATGATCTGAAGAAAGTTCACAAGGGACACAATAGCTATGGAAAAGCTCTGGATAAGGTACACTTCAAAACAGCTTCATAGTTCTCTGCTAACAGCACGAAGTATTTCCCAGTGAAAGCTCTACCCGAGGGATACCAGGCTCTCGGATTAAATCCCTCCTTAATAAATCGAGCCATCGCCATGCACCTCATACGAGAAGGCCAATTTGACGTATCATCCACCTTCCTATCCGAAGCTCTCGAAACCCCACCACATCGTCACTCAAACCCCGGGACGCCCCCTCCAGCTTCTACCGATCACGACCACCTCGCATCTCTCAATACGCAAGGACTCCAGCAGAATTTTTCAAGCATGTATCAGATTCTCAACGATCTCAAAAACAAGAATCTCCACTCCGCCATAGAATGGGCACGAGAAAACAGCGCAGAGCTCGAAAACAGAGGCAGTAATCTAGAGTTTGAGCTCTGCAAACTACAGTACATGTGGCTCTTCCAAGGCGCGAACACGAATGGTCTTCCAGATGACGAACATAACGGTTTGAATGGTGCAATCACTTACGCTCAGGAGACATTCCCTAGACACCAAACCCGCTTCACCAAAGACTGCCAGCAACTTTTAACAGCAATTCTATTTCGGACCAACCTACGAGAGAGTCCTTATGGACACCTGTTCAACACCGAATCCGCGTGGAACGAAGTCTCTCAATCCTTCACGCGGGAATTTTGCTCGCTCCTCGGCCTCTCCCCCTCCTCACCGCTCTACATAGCCTGCACAGCGGGTGCCATAGCTCTCCCCACCCTCCTTAAACTGGCCTCCATCGTCAAAGAAAAACGCACAGAATGGACCACCCAAGACGAATTGCCCGTTGAGATTGCGTTGCCGAGAAGTATGATCTTCCATGCTATTTTCGTGTGTCCGGTCAGCAAAGAGCAGAGTACGGAGAATAATCCGCCGATGATGATGCCTTGTGGTCATGTGGTTGCAAAGGAGAGTCTGCAGCGGCTGAGCAAGGGGAGTAGGTTTAAGTGTCCGTACTGTCCGAATGAGAGTTTGATGAGGGATGCCAGGCAGGTTGTGTTGTAGAGTGAGAGGAGTTCGATCCCCTTTCTTGCTCTCCTCGCCAGTTCCTAGTTAACGTCTTTGATTTCAGCAAAGATCGTGTTTGTATTTGTCAGTTCAGATGAAGGACGGAGCGTTGCTTATTAAGTTGCATGGCATGGCGTTTTGTGGTTATGGGCATACATGGATGGATGGAAGGATGGACGGACAATTATTAGGGCGTTGATTTTGGTCTGCCTCGACCTTAAGGGTCGAATTGAGTATGGTGGAACATGCCGTATTCCAATGGAACCCGCGAGGCAGATAAGCAGATATGCAGATATGCAGGCGCATGAGGCTCAAAGGACTTTGTAGCTAGCTACCAAGTAGTCCAAGGAATCGAAAATTAACAGATTTTCTCAAGTACCTACCTTTCCCGGTTTTAAACCTCTGAAAGCTTCAATTCATGCAAAGTAAGCATGTACGTACTTCAGATTCCTAATCAGGCATTGGTATTGGATACACAAATTACACAATACAATAATAGCTGTCATGGCATCTACAGACCAAGAATCCAACAAACCTTTTCGAACCTGTCATCAAAGCTAAAAGAATCAAAGGGCCTGCGCGTCTTGACTTCAGGCTTGTCTGATCTTCTTATCGAGACTATAGCTTAGAAACATGAGCCTACTTCCTTATTTCTCCTAATCATCTACAGCTGACGGTGTACCGATAACGAAAACTTCTGGCTCGCTTACATGAATTCAACTCCGCCACATGAACGAACGGCCTATGAACCGTTTCAAAAAGTTCAGCAAGCGTCAATCAAGAAGTATTGGACCTGGCTTTTTTTTGGGGGGGGGGGCATGCGGTTTTTGTTCAGGCGTGTTTTGTACGTCGGGATTGAGTGCTTAGAATTGGGTTTCGTGGGAGATGGGTTTGTGGAGTTCCATTAGCTGTGCCTTAGGTAGGGAGGGGTTTGGTTATTTACCCGGGACACCTACAGTACCTACTAGCCGGTTCACCTCCAGTTTCGCTCGGGACTCGCTTACTATCGGGGTTACCAAATGCCGCACTCATGTAAACGCCGCACTTTTTGATGCCTGAAATCGCGTTTTACCACCCAAATTAACTACTTTTAACATTACTACTAACATCTAATAATTATTAATAATACCCAAAATACTAGTACCCCGTGGCAGATATTACTTCCAAAGTCATGCTACTAAATCAGAGTATAATAAGGCCTTCCGAGACGCTAAATTATAGTATATAGCGCACCCTATAGAGAGTCACTCTAAGGTAGCACGCTAATTCGATATCAAGGCTAATTCTCTACGGAAAGCTACTTCAAGAGTAAAGAGTACTACTAGTACTACAAGTAGCTTAAAGAAGGAGTTATTTCCAGGAAGTAGTAGCCATAATAAGCTACTTACTCCCTCCCAGGAGGAGGCTATTAGGCAGTATTGCTATGATCAGTAGGAGGTGGATATAGGAGCTACTCATCTGATAGTCAAATCAGCAATTACTCATCTACTTGTAGTATAATCTCCTTACTATTATAATAATCTTCTGCTGATAGTTATATCAATTCTATAAGCCTAAACTCCTCTAAAGCTACCTCCTTCCAAAACCTGGTTTCGCAACTAGTTAAAGGACTATCTAAAGCTCTATTCGATTAAGACGAAACCTATAGAAGCTATACGATCAGAGCTATATACAGAAGAAGTAGTAATTCAGTAGTTCCAGAACCTAGAGAGAGAGATAGAAAGGCTATAAATCAATAATAGAAAGAAGGTTCTAAATATAGATGAATCTGGTATACGAGGCGCCCTCCTATATGCCGAGAGTATAGTTGTTCCAAGGAGTGTAAATACACTATATATACCTACATAAGGAAGCCGCAAAACAGTTACTATTATAGAAACTATACGTGGTAATAGAAAGAAGACACTTCCAGCCTTTGTAATTTGCCCTAGAGAGATAATTATAGAGAACTGGATATCTATAAACCTTTCTAGTGAAGAAACAATTACTTTCTCTTCAACTGGATATATTAATAACTCGATTATTATGGAATACGCTTACTATTTGATCAAACACTCATATGCCGGACTAGAAAAGCTATAGAAACTACTCCTTTTAGACGGCTACGAATCTCACTACTATAAGCAATTTATAGTACTTCTTTAAGAGAATCATATATACCTATAGTACTTTCCAAGCTACCTAACGCATGCTCTTCAGCTATTAGATATAGGCGTTTTTCAGCCTTAGAAGCACTACTACTCTCAAGCTATTAACTCGGCTTTACGGAACTTAGATATTACTTATTCAATCACTTCTTTATTCAGAGACCTTACTAGTATTCGATAGAAAACTATATAACGTTATATAATCTAGAACGCTTTTAAGAACGCTAGAATATAGCCTCTTAGCTATAAAGCTAGATTAAAGAGAATAAGATCGTTTAGAAAGCAGAAGTCAATTAAAGAGCTAGAGTTACCTTTACTACTACCTTCTACACTAGTAGACAGAGTGATATCTACTATAACTATAGTAGAGTCGTTTATTAGAAGAGATCCAACTCACTTATCTGACGATTCAAGAGAGATCTTCTAAAGCTCGATCAAGGAGGCTATAGTTCAACTCTATAAGGCCTTGATTACTTCTACTGATAATACTATACTTCAATAGAAGCTATAGTCAAGTGCCCAAGAGAAGAAGACCTCTCGACGATCGATTAAGTAGTCAAAGTCAATTAGAGGTGCTATAATAAGTATAGCTGATCTACGACTTCAAATTCAAGCTAAAGCTAAAGCTGAAAAGATAGAAAATCGCCGGAGAGCTGATCGAGTACTTTCTTATACTATTGGAAAGTATAAGAAGTCTCTATTAAAAGCTGGAGTTTAAGCACGGAAGATAAATAAGGCTAGGAAGCTCAAATTATAAGAGTTACAGAAGAGAGGAGAGGTAGTAGCACCTGATTTAGAGCTCTATCGACTAGAAAGAGAGCCTGATAAACAGCCTACAGTCGCTGAAACTGTACTTTCTACTAAAGAAAGCTACCCTGATCTACTAGCTTCTAAGCTATAGTTTGAAGTAGATATCTTCGGCGACAGCGATCAAGATCAAGATATATAGATATTATATGAGCCTAGTGGAGCTACACAGGAGAAGGAGCTAGAGCATAATCGATATTTGGAATCGTCGCTACTTGTAATGATCACTTAGTACGCTGAGGTAAATAGGCACAATGGAATAGTAGARCAGTCGCTGGAGRTYCGCTRGTAATGATCTGGTTRATACAGAAACTAATTGCTAAGGAGAGAAGGTTCTTCCTTCCTCTCCAATTCTGAAATACAGGAGTGGGAGGCACTAGGCGCACAGACCCATTACACTACTAGTAGTACTTATAGTAGAAAGCTCTAAGAGTGAAGATAATAGAGATCAATTTTGTACTAGAAAAGATTATATATCCTTAATAAATTAGAGTAGTTATTTAATATTGAAATTGAAAGAATTTTAGCGGGTGAAGCACCTAAAATACTTTACCGATATAATGCCGAGAGTGCGGCGTTTACATGAGTGCGGCATTTGGTAACCCTGATAGTAAGCGAGTCCCGAGCGAAACTGGAGGTGAACCGGCTAGTACCTATTGACGTCAAAAAAAGGTGGCGGTTTGAGGCACGGGCGCCAGCCCCGCAAACCCTCACCTTTCTCACTTCCTGAACTTCGAAGTAAATAATTAACGATGCCGCGTGCTTCGAGGCGCAAGAAAGATTATACTCCTCCTCCTGATTTTCGATATACCGGTGAAGGTCAAATTAATACTCCTGCTCGAAGCGCAGTTATCGCTCTAAAGCTTGCTTCGGAGATCGGAGGCTTTACTATCCCTTGCGCCCTCGTGGAGCAGATTACCGGTGTGCAAGAACGATCATAATAAAGAACCCTCGAATCCCACTCACCTCGAAAACTCTTTAATCGACCTGATACTAGCCCTGATCCTCGAGGTAGACCTCGAGGTCTTACTCGAGATGATAGTGCCGCAATTGCGAACTATTACGAAGACCCTTCAACCTCACTTCACGATAAGGGGCTCCGGTGGGCAGATATCGCAGTTACGTCCGGTGTAAATATACCCGAAACAACTCACTTCTTCCCTCCCGAAAAGCGAATAATAAACGAAAGGTCAATTCGAAACGCGTGTAATAAGGACGAAGGAATGATTAATGCGATATGCGAGGAGGAGAGGGAGCTTACTCGAGACCAGGCAGTTGCTCGAGAGGAGTAGAGAGAGAAGGAACAGGAGGAACGGCTATAGCCCGAAGACTGGTTCGAGACAGTTCATTACGATGAATTCCACGTAGGAATTAGTACCGAAACTACAGGTCGTATTAAGAGAATCGAAGAGAAGGAATACTAATACGCTCCGCATAATATTCAAACGAAGAAAATCTCCTCGAAAGCAGTAAAAGCAAAGGCCCGAGAAGATACGCACCTTAAGCTCTTTAATATCGCTATCTTCGTAGGGTATAATTATCGAAAGATAATCCCTTATGACGCCGGTAATATAAATGGAAAGATGACTTCGAAGTATTATACCGAGCAGATTCTCCCGTAAATACTTAATGATTTTCGAAGTTAAGGCTTAATACTTATTCACGACTGCGATTCGGCATATCTTTCGAAGGAAACTGATAAGTAAGTAAAAGCGAATAACTTAAAAGTACTTACTTTACCGGGTGTTTCTCCTGAATTCTCTATTTTCGAGTCACTTACTACTCCTCTTAAGAAGAAGTTTCATGCGAGAAGAAGTACGAGCTGGGAAGGTGCACTTAGGAGGTTTCGAAAGATATTTATGCGAGATATTTCTCAAGACTTAATTCGAAACCTATTTAATAAATACTCTAATAGATTAGAAGCGTGTAGATAGCGAGAAGGTCAAATGACGAAGTATTAAATAAATATATTTCGAGGTTATTTCTGGTGTTTTGCCCTGCCCCGCAATGCCTCAAACCGACAGTTTTTTTTGACGTCGATAGCAGAAAAGGAGCTGAACCAGAACCTCTTGAGAAGCGTAGTTATATTGTTTTTGAAGGTTTAGAACCTTGAGAGTAATCTATAGAAGAGAGAGGTCTGTGCGCTACTAGCGAAGTGGAAATCTAGTGATATTACAAGTCTACTACTACTAAGTCTCGCCCCGAGACCTCTCTTTTCTGAGTTATAATACGCTATGGAACACCTCTAAATATATATCTCGAAAGCTATATACTCCTAAAACTCCCTTCAGATAACTCCCCTTCGAGACAGAGAATATCTCTATCTTATATCAGGACCTTATATCTATATATCTTAACTTATTAAACTCCTTACTCTTATTACTATACCCCTAGTATAGAATCTCTAGCTATAACCTCTATCTTTCTACTTATTCTAAGCTCTACTAGCAGAGAATATTTACCCTTCTTAGCTCTAAGGTTTTAATATAATAGTAGTCTTTCTTCCTATCTATTTATAAGGTATAAGTTTCGCAGATAAAAGGGCTTTATTTGATCGATATAGAAGTATTATAGTATTAGTATACTGTCGATTTACTATAAGGTGTACGATTTACTATATTCGCTACCCCTGCCGAAGACTACGAAAGGACCTCTCTAGCTTAGACGTAACTTTTACCTAGCTATAGTATAATCGTAGAGTATAACTATAAAGCTAATCCCTGGATATTATCTTCTAGATACTTTTAGATTATATATTTCTTTCTATCTTATTCTTTCTAAGTATAAGGCTAGATCTACTTACTCTAACTTAGTAGCCTGCGCCTTAATATACTCTAATATCTTATCTTCTTATTCTTTATTCTCCTTACTATTAGCTCCTTAAAGTATATTAAGGAATCCCTATAAGTCTAGTTCTTAATAAATCGCTCTAATATAATATATAGGAAAAGTAAGGTCTAATTCTGACCTTAGCTAATACTTATAATATATATAAAAGGGTAAGTACCTAAGAAACTTGATTTCTCTTAAATTCACCTTAAATACTACTTTTTAGAGCTTAATAGTATAATCGGATCTAGATTTAGTTATAGCTTATTATACTAAATCAATAGCTTTCTCTACTATACTTATGGATTTCTTAGAAGCTAAGGGTAAGTTAAGCTATAGGACACTTTTCTTACTAATATAGTTTCTGATTTCTTCCCTAAAGTAACTTCTAGGATTAATATAAAAGCTAATAAGTATACTATCTGTCTTAAATAATGTATCTAGCGATATCTTAATATGTTCCGAGTTAGCTACTGCGCACGGAAAGGCTTATACTAGCCGGGAGAAGTAGTTTATAATAATAAGAAGGTATCTATAACTCTTAGGTAGTTATATAAAAGGTCTATAGAAGTCTGCCCTAAGTAATTCTATTAGTACAGAGACTATAATCTAGGAGAGTAGTACTAACTTCTGAGCCGGTCCGTATTTCGCGTATTAAAGATACCTAGTAATATATAGAGTAATATCCTTAGTAAGTATAAGCTAATAGACGCCTCTGAGTTTTCTAGTAGTAATAATCGATATAAAATGTCCTCTCTTATTATAAGCTTTTACTAAAGCTTCTGCAACTTACTCTAGTATAAGATAATATTTATATACTTCTCTCTATTTATATTATAATACCTTATGCTCTTACTTATATTTCTTATATTAGAGCTCTAGAGATCTCTTCCTTATACGATCTGTACTATCTAGGTAAACGCTATAGATAAGGAACCTAATAATATCCTTATACTAGTATATCTTCTTATAAGCTTCTAAAGGGGATATTAGCTCGACTATTACTAGCTTCGATAACTAGTAAGTCTCCGCAGATAGAGCTTTAAATATTTTATAGAGAGGCGTATCTTCTAAAACTTATAGTCTAGTAAAGAGTGAACTTAACTATAAAGTTATATCCTAGAACCTCTTTCCTACTATATATAAGGTAGCTATAAACTCTAGATCTTCCTTCTTATTTCTAGCCTATTTCTTAAGTTATCTACTTTAAATATCTCTCTAATGATTTCTAGCTTCTTATTATTAGCTTTTTCAGAACTAAGCTCTAATTCTTTTAGCAGATCTTTATACTTACTAATACTATCTTTCTACCTCTAGACCGGCCTAGTAGTATCCTGCTACTATTCTCTAAATCTTAATATATCTAGCTTATTATACTTATCTCTAAGGAAGATAGTACGCGATAGAGTATCTGCAGTCTTATTTCTACTCCCTTAGATATAAGTAATCTATATATTTAATAACTTTAGTTCTGAAGCCTACTTAGTATAAATTCCCTCCTAAAGAGCCGAAGAATCCAGAAAGTGAGTTAATAGCTAATAATCTATATAGATAATTCCTAGCTTATCTTCCTGTAATATATGATAATATTTACGACTGAACTTCATAATTAATAGGAGCTCTCTTTTATATATCTTATAATTCCTTTAGGTTTTGGAGAAAGTAAAGCTATCGAAAAGGATTAGTACTATCTTCTTCTCCTCTTCTTTAGATTATATAATATAATATCCTCTTATATATCTACTAGTATCTATATATATTTATACTAGGAGATTTAGATCATAGCTATTTCTCTCTATTACCCTTAAGTATACTTCTTTTAGTAGTTTAAATAATATTGCCTTATTCTCTTTCTATCTCTATTCTATATCTCTAGTAAGTCGATTTAATAGTCGAGTAATCTCTATATAATTCTTAACCTATAGTCGTATTATCTGGATCGCTCCTAAGAATCTCCTAATATCTATAGTATTTTTAGGTATTAGCTATATATTAATCCTTAATATCTTTTCCGGCTTAATTATTAATTTTCCACCTGCTTTATATAGGGTCCTTAATACTAGAACTTCTATTATAAATAATAGATACTTCTGAAAAGAGAGCTTAAGACTAGACTATAAGAGTCGAGGGAGAAGATGATCTTTTAGAAAGGTAAATGCCTCCTTAAATATCTTAAAAGCTACGAAGATATTATCTATATAGAAGAGTAAGGCCTGAAGAACTACTTTACTCTTAGAAATAATAAGAGAGAATAGTAAGGGCTTAGAATTATTAAACCCTTTTATTACTATTTTAGTAGACTTAAGTATATCTCTAAAGACTAATTTCATTAGTTCTATTATAGAGAATACTAAGCTTCTATAACTCTAGGGCATACGGGTTAGTTATAATTATCTATAGCTTAGCGCAGAGAAAGTATAGATATAGCGATTATCTAGATATAGGTTTATTAACTAGTAGGCGTACTTAAAGTCTATCTAGATAAATAGATAATACTTAGGATTACTAAGAAATATAAAGTATTCTGCTATAGAGATTATTAAGTAGCTAGGCGTTCTCCTTAATTTTAGAGTAATTAAAGGTTACTCTATACTCTCTAGTCTATACCTTAGAATCTATTCTCTTCTTAACTATATGTAGATAGCTATCACGAACCAGTATAGTTCTTGGCACTAAAACCGTCCTGATACCAGAGTACTAATAGTATCACCCAGCGGTATATACCAGACGGGTTTTAGTACTAGAAAAGATTAGTACTATTAGAGTAAGGCACTAATACGGTTATAGTATAACTACTATAGGTGATCTAGGATCACGTGATATGCTAGACTGCTAGATAGGTCGCGAGAGCTTACGCGCTTTACTAGATAGTCTTATATAGCTAGTATAAGAGAACGAAAGTTCTATATAAGACTAGCACTTCTGCTATTAGATAAGAGCTTCGTGCTCAAATTCATATAGTAATTAATACCTANTTATAACGTCTTAATTCTAATTAAGAACCGAACTTCTTATTTACTTTACTTTATAGCTAATATTAACTAACGAGCCTGTATACCGCGTACCAGTCAGAACCAGGAACGTTATAATAGCTATTCTAATCTAATAGCTCTCTATTAGCTAGGAGGGTGCTTTTAAATATATTATACTTAATTCCTTCCTTAATTATCTTATTCAGCTAGATAAGCTTAGCTAGAGTATACCTTCTAGATAAGTTCTCTTAGACTAGATTAGAATACTCTAGTATCCTAGCTTTATAATAATAGAGATCTATAAAAGGTATATCTTTCAGGCCTATCGAGTTAATATAGCGATATATATATAAAAGCTTATAGACTTACTTAATTTAGTCTAAGAGTATAGCGTCTCTAAAGGTTAAGTTACTTTTAGCTACTTAAGTATTCAGAACTTCGTTAGTTACCTCTACTATAAGTAACTTAACTATCCTCCTTTATATAGGAAAAGCTATAATATATAGTATCTTCTTATTAGATTCTATAGTAATATTTTAGGTTTCAGCGTAGTTACTATAAGTACTAAGCTAGTTAGCAGATATACATCGATATTAGGATTTCGAGGAGGGCTTAATAGCTAGATAGGAGGATTAAAGATAATTACTGCGTATTCTCGAGGGTTTTAGCTAAGCTATAGTGTTTAAGGATGGAAGAAGCTATAATAATAACCTGGATTAAGTAGTAGCCCTCCTAGCTTCCGGTATATATATAGAGGTAATATTAGCTTAAGTAAATAAGGCTAGGAGAGTGCCTACTAATATAAAGAGGTACTGATTTATAATAGGCCTCTCTTCTATAGAGATTATATAGTCTTTGAAATTTAAGGCTTTAAGAGGCCCTTCTAATATATAGGAAACTTCTAGGATATCTACTAAATATCTAAGGTTTTAGGTAGTTCTAAATACCTCTAGATAGCTATAGCGAGCCTATAATAAGTTTAATATCTTCTTAAGATAGCTTAGTAAGTCTAGTTTTTTAAAGAGTTAGAATTACTAGAAGAAGAAGTATTATTAGATTCTGAATTAGAAGAAGAATCAGAGGCGAACTCGTTATTAGTAGTAGAGATATCTGAGCTCTCTATAAATTTAATAATCAAATCGGATACGACTTTACTAGACTTTACCTTTAGATATAGAATAAGATTTAAAAGTAAGGATTCTATAAAGAGAGGGCTCTAGATAATAGTAGTTATTTCCTTATCTCTATTACTACTAAGGGTAAGGAGTCCTTTATAAACATCGATCTTTATATCTATAGAATATAGCTATAGAAGCCTAAGTAGTAAGCTTAGCTCCTTATTATTTAGACTCTTAGTATCTCTTATAAACGCGTAGACTCTGCGCTATAAATCTTTAACTCTAAAATCAAAGATAATAAACTTAGTAAGCTAGTATTATATACTATTAGCTATACTATAGCTAACCCCGGTATACCAATAAGAAGCTAGTAGAATAGTTTTTAATCTCAGATACTACTATAAGGCAGGAGATATAATGATTAGGTTAGAACCTTAGTCGATAGAATATATTCCGACCTTTAATTCTATAATAGTAGTTTTACCCTTTTTAACTACTTTTATCTTCTAAGGAACTTTCTAGGCCTTATCTGCCGGATAGACTCGCAGTATAACTTGAGTAATTAAAAGATTTCTGGTTATAGCTATAGATAAGGCTTATATAGATCTAGTGCTAAGTATCGCAGTAGGGTTATCTTTATATATAGAAGATTTCAGATTCGCTTTCTTCTAGTTATGATATATTAATAGTTTACGGAATTACTTTAATATCTCTAGGGATATCTGAAATAATTCTAGTAGATTTATCGTAATATTAATTCCGGCAGCTAGGTCCTTGAAATTAATAGATCCTAGCCTTTCTCGCTTTACTATTTCTCTTAATTATCTGCTTTTTCTTTCTTCCTCTGTTATTATAGACCTTAATCTAGATCCTTAGGTTACTATTTCTAGCTCTTCTACTCCCTCTTACTCCTTAGGAATATTAATCCTTATACGCTTCTTATACTAAGTCCTATATATTACTCTAGTATAAATACTTTTATCTTCCTCCTTTTCTTCTGCCTTATTTCCTAATACTTCTACAGATTCCGCTTAGTACTATAGGTTATTTAAAAGTATAATTATAGCTTTCGCTATTCTAGCTTTATTACTTAACTTAGCAGATCTAGCTTAGATAAATTAATTAAATAAGGTTATTTCTATTAAGCTTAGTATACTAGCTCTATCTGAGCTAGAAGATAATATTATAGATACTATTAATAATAACTTAAGAGTACTAAAAGGAACCCTATTATCTATAGCTCTAGGTCCTTCGATACTATAAAAGTCTCCCTATAGCTAAGTATATAATACCTAGGTAATAGTTTCTAGGAATATAACTTGTTTTAAGTATATACGCTTCTAAAATAGTAATATAATATTTAGATAGGCCGACTTGAGGTAGCTATAATATCTATAGCTAATACAGAGGATACTATCCCTCTTAGAGTTATATACTAGAGTTCTATTAATATATAGGTTTAGGCTTTCTATTGCCGGTCGCAGAGAAGGGATATTAGCAGAAGTGATAATATTAGTTTATACTCTGTTTCTTAGATATAATTACTATCTTTCGCTTATATTAAAGTTATTTCGACGGTAAGGTAGCTAGTATTACTAAGGTTAGTACCTAGTTCTACTCCTAGTTATCTCCGGAGCTTGAATATTTAAGGTTAGAAGGGCGGTAAGCTATAGAACCGGCTATAATTAGAGTAGATAAGTAAGTAGAGCACTCGAAGAATTCTGCTAAGATTAATAAGAGCTCGAAGGATTCTGAGGTAAGCCCGAAGAATTATTTTATTAACTCGAAGCACTAGTATTAGTTTATATTCGATAAGTAAGCGTTTTCTGGGCGTAGGTAGCTAATATAATATATATAGGTATTCCTATAACTTACGCGATATACTCTTTTAGTCTATTAAAGTACTTTCTTTTCTCTATCTCTTCTTCTACTTTCTTCTGCGCCTTAATTAACTATTACAATAGATAAAGCACCTTATATATTCTCTATAAGTATAGAACGCGTAGAATATTATTATTTAAAATATAAACTCTTAGCTTATTATCTTTAATTCCACAGATAAAAGCTTAAGTAAGAGAAGTAAAGATATACTTATTAGAGATCTTCTTAGATAGTAAAAGTTCTCCTAGACTCTTCTTAATATCAGTAACTCTTATATATTTAAGGAGTATAGTAGTATAGTAGTAGTAAGAGATAAGATTTTTATATTCTCTCTGTATAAGATTTAATACTTTAGTTATAATATCTACTTCCTCTAAGGGTAGTTTATTATCTAGATACTGAGTTTTAAGCTACTCGATAACTTCTTACTTCTCTTCTTCGCTCGTATATATTCTATTCTATATAATCTCTTTTATTCTGATATCTAATCAGAAACGCCTTAAAGTATCTCTATTAAGTAATATAATAATAGCTCTGAGGTAAATTAAAGCTGATAGTATTAGACTTTCTACTTTAAAGTTATAGTTAAAGCGATCTAGCTATTATATTACTAGTATATCTTCTTTACTATAGAAATCCTTAGCTCTCTTGAATCAGAGTATTTTTATTCTAGATATTCCAGATATCTTACTTATCTTAGTCTTCTTAACTTTCTCCTGAGTAGCTTTAATATATATCTTAGAATCTAGTTTCTATTGAATTCTTTCCTTTAGATACTTTCTTATTTCTCTAAGTAGGATTTACTTATATCTTACGTAAGTTTAATTAAAGATAGAAACCTTAAAAGCTTATAAGGGGATTAGTATCTTAGTTACTTCTAGTGTTTCTCATCTCTCCTTTATAATCTTATTAGCTTAATATAATAGCTATATTAGCTTTATTATCTATACTGATTACGAGAGGGTTTAGGTTTAAGCTATATTTAGTAGCTTCTTTAGTATTAATAGAGTAAATAATTCTTAAGAAGTTATACTCTCCTGGATTTTTTTTTAGCTTATAATAATAAGTATTAAGTATAGAGCTTATTCCTATTAAATATTTAACTAATATAAAGGTTTAGAAACTTAATACAGATTCTGAAGACTCTAATACATATGACTATACAATTAGTAATTTCCCTGATACGTTTTAGCTATTATATCTTAAGAGTTATAATAGGCTAGAATATTAATATATAGAGTTTTTCCTAGCTATTAGTATAGTATTGGATTAGCTCGAGGGAGGCTATATAGAAGTTACAGGGTAAAGTAGGGCAGGCTTCGAGATTACTCGAGCTAGGGTAAGGTAAGTAAGCTCCTTGATATTCAGGTTTTCGAAAATTTGAAATTTGGAGAACTTTCGAATTAATCCTTTTAATTCTTCATAGAGATTTATGTATAAGGGCTATAAGATAGTATAAGGATATACTAAATTTACTACGTTAGATTCTGAGGTTTAGTAGTTAAGGTATATCTTAGGCGACTATATAAGTATATTATCTATTAACTCTTAGAAGAAAGAATTAATATTATTAGATTCTTTATTACTAAAGTATTAAGTATTATTAATATATTATAGTAATTATAGCTAGTTATAGTAGTATTATTCAGCTTTCAGTGTTAATATTATCTATAGTTAGCTCGAAGCCAGGTTAGCGGTAATATTCTTATTTCGAGGTGGGCTCGAAAGGAAGTTAGCGGGGCCGGTTTAGGTCACTCGAGGCTCTCGAAGGGAAGAGCTAGGATATAGGGTTTCGAGAGAATATTTACTTAAGGTATAACTTTCGTACTAAGATATAGGATTATTATCCTCAGGGAAGCTGCAGGTAGTAGATCTAGATACTTCTTTCTACTAATTCTGAAGCCTAGAAGAATATTGAAATATATAGGTATACTTAGTATAAATAGCTACATATAGCTAGGAGGGTATATATCCTTATAATCTAAGGCCTTTTAATATTATAGGATTCTTCATAGATATTCTATTAATATCTAGGGTTTACTAAGGGCTTATAACTGAAAATCTGAAGCGATCTTGATACTTAGGCGCTACGTAGTAGTAAGCGCCGCTAGTACTATTACTAGGTTTACTAGTTTCTTTAGGAGAAGAAATTAAAGCACGAAAGAATTACTAGTAAAGAGATATATAGCTTAGTCTCTCCCTGCGGTAGTCACTAGAAAAGGAGCTGAACCAGAACCTCTTAAGGAGCGTAGTTATATTGTTTTGAAAGATTTGGAACCTTGAGAGTAATCTATAGAAGAGAGAGGTCTGTGCGCTAGTAGCTAGATGGAAATCCAGTGACATCACAATAGCCTATAGTGATTCTTCGGTTTAGCGTGATTCTTTAGTAAATAACGCTGATATACCGCCTTTCAGTATAAATCTTACTAAATATTAATATATTATAATTATCAGAACTAGAAACTACTAAAGCTCTATAAATACTATACTAATTTACCTCTAAACTACGTCTTTTTGAAGCTCTTGATCTATAGAGTATATATTAAGTCTGCTATAATATTATCGCAAGGTTACGTTGATCTTCAGAGTAAGGCATAGAGTAGTTGAATATCATTAGTTGTATTGCAGTACTAATTACTATAGAGAGTTAACTAAAGGTATTATGTAGGAATATCCGCACGGAATATGCACGTGACTACAATCACCTGATCCACACCAAGACCCATATCCTCGCAACACACCCCTCTGTAGAGATACTACAAAGTCGGTAACTTCTACAGGTACGAGTGATCCAATTTCCTATAATTAGTTAATTATACTATCGTATGCGTACGTATAGTGATACCCCTGGAGACTAGAACTATGCCTCGATATCACGTGAACTAGGTTCCGTAATTCCTTTAAGATAGTCAGCCTTCCTAATTAATATCTATACCCTTTATTCTAAGTATAAAACGGTTATATTCAGTATTACTATAAAGGCCTTAAGGTTTTATAAGCTAAGTAGTTTAGTGAAACCGTCTGCTGCGTTCTCTTTTAAGGGTATATACTAAGGGTCTCAATAACCTCTAGTAACCTCTTAGCGAAAGTAGTGGAATTTGATATCGATATACTTAGTACGTTAGTATAATTCAGGGTTCTCCGATAGAGATAAAGCTCCCTGATTATCGCACTATATCTCTATACTCATAGAGTCTAGCTTATTATAGCCTAGCTCCTTTAGTACTTAGCGTATCTATAAAGCTTCTCTAGTAAAGGCGTATATAGCTATATACTCTGCTTCCGTAGAAGTAAGAGCTATAGTAGTCTATCGCTTTGAAATAGCTGAGAAAACACCTCCTGTAAGGAAGAAATAGACTCYRGTATATAATACTCTATTAATTCGGTTACCGGCCTAATTAGAGTTACAGAAACCTCTTAATTTCATCTTCTCTCTATTAGTAACGTCTCCTCCGTAAGTCGTAGCGTAGTACTTCGTACCTTGTAGGTATATAAGTACTCTCTTAGCGCTCGCAAGGTATTAAGGTAATAGATTTATTAGAAATTATAATAATATAAAATAGTAATATAGTATATACTAGCGAGTATAAGCTAGGTACTATAAACTACTATAAAGCTATTAATATAGCTTGATTTCTTATAGAGTAGCTGCTCCCTTGAATTTAACTATGGAAACCTCTAAACTAGTAGTAAAGGGCGTATCAGCACTCTTATAGTTAGTTATTCCAAATCGATCTAATATCTTATCGATATACGCATCTTAGTAAAGAGAAATCGTCTTCTTCTCTCTATTACATATAATTCTGACGCTAAGGAAATATTTAGCCGGTCTAGCTAGTAGATCATCGAATATAGTGAGAATCTTCTTCTTAAGCTCTTCAAGAGCTATTCTAGCTTTTGAGATAACTAGAAAATCGTCGACGTAAGCAATAATAATTATTCTAGTTTCTTAGTTAATATATANCTCTTATAGTTAGTTATTCCAAATCGATCTAATATCTTATCGATATACGCATCTTAGTAAAGAGAAATCGTCTTCTTCTCTCTATTACATATAATTCTGACGCTAAGGAAATATTTAGCCGGTCTAGCTAGTAGATCATCGAATATAGTGAGAATCTTCTTCTTAAGCTCTTCAAGAGCTATTCTAGCTTTTGAGATAACTAGAAAATCGTCGACGTAAGCAATAATAATTATTCTAGTTTCTTAGTTAATATATACGTAATTATCAGTTTATAAAGATATAAAGTCGATAATACCAACTCCTTACGTAGTATCTCTTACTAGAGGCGTAGAGACTACTTCAGACTGTATAGAGCCTTTAGTAAGAGTATTTATTCCTTATCTATGAGTCTACGTCTAAATTATCTATAAAATAGCGGCAATTTGACGTATATAGAGGTATCGGCTTCACTATATAAGAATACTATYACTATATYAAACTGTTCGACTTCTAAGTTGTACTCCGCTGTAACTACTAAGCCTATCTTCTAAGTAGAAGATTTATAGACTCCGGTATACGTCTAATCGTAATCGTAACTAAATCGTTATATATAACCTTAGACTATAAATCTGACCTTATATTTATCGATTTTACTATCTATATCTCTCTTAGTCTTAAAAACTAGACGAGAACCTAGTACTCTATACCCTTTTAGCATATTAGAGCGACTTATAGTCTTCTAAGTCGACTTCTCCTTAAGAGATCGGTACTCCTTAATAATAGCCTTCTTCTATTCTAGCTAATCAGGTCTCTTTATAGCCTGATCTAAGGTAATCGGATCGTCTAAAAAAGGGGACTCTTCTTAAGCTATATAGAAGGCAAGTCGATACTAATTAGTACTCTTTATCTCTTCTTCTAATAGAGAGATAGTATAGGAGTAGCTATTATTTAGTTCCGGGGTTACCTTAAGCGTCGAATTTAGAGTCGGATCTACGTTCCGGCTTAAACGTATAGCCTTAGGAACGTACGTTAGTATATAGTTCTTAGATCTAAGAGGTCTTCTATACTTCTTTTATATAGTAGCTTACTCCGGGATATCGACTTCTGGTGCTAGAACCTCGTCTGTAACTATAGACTCGGCATCTTCTATACTATCGATTTCGACTTCGGAATCCTCGTCTTAGCTTATGATACTTATATTAGAAGTAGTAGCACTAGTAACCTCGACGTCTTGATTTTAACTCAAATTATCAATAGAATCACCCTTAGTTTAAAGTACTATTATAACGTCTTCTTCATAAGGTTCTATAACTAAGCTATCTTCATCAAATCGTAGATAAGAGGTACGAACTACCTTTCTATTAACTAGATATCTATAGATATTATAATCTTCAAATCCTATTAGAATACCCTTTTYAGCTCTAGGAGCTACCTTATAGCTCTGGACTCTCTTCTCCTTATTAATTAGTATAAAGATAAGATATCCTAATATACAGAGATACTTAACAGAGGGAGTATAGTTCACCCCTAGCTTAATATCGTCTTAGAAGTACTCAAAAGGAGTCTTCTCTTCTACTCTAGAGGTAGAGATAAGGTTAGCGATATATATATAGGCGAGTAGAATCTCCGGCTATATATAGTTTAGTATATTCTAATCTATTATAACTATACGTACTTTCTCGATAATCATACGTATAGAGCGTTCAGCTCTTCTATCTTACTCTAGAGTATATAGAGTAGATTCCTCTAGTAGTATTCCAAGGTGATTAGTAAGCTCTTTTATCTAAGAGGAAGAGTACTCTTTACCCCTATTATATCTTTATACTTTAATTTTATAGTAATATTATATTTCGGCTAACTTAATTAGCTTTTAATTAGCTAGATATATATCCGACTTCTTAGCGTAAGTAAAGGCCTACTTTCTAGTCAAATAGGCATATAAGAAGATAGAGGCGTAAGAATAACTATTTAGACCCTTAGGTTTAAGGTATACTATATCTATATGGATTTCATCTATTGATCTAGTAGTTCAAGCACGTGCTAATACCTTATTAACTTTTCGAATAGATCGGCCTTTCTCATATAGTACGTAAAGGCGAGTTCTACTAGTCTTAAGCTCTATAAACTTCATACTAGTAACTATAGATTAAGTACGTCGTACTACATTAAAGCTAGCGTAATATATACGTCTATACTAAAGCTTTATATCGACTATAGCTTACTCTACTGCTGCAGGTAAGCTTAAACCCGGAAAGCTAGCGTACCTTACGCCGGAGGTCTCTTCTTTGATAATAAATAGATTCTTATTAATTATATAGATCTCTTTCTCTTTAGACGTATAGAG
>FJUX01000238.1:0-17642 GCA_900074905.1 Rhynchosporium agropyri | reverse complement strand
TTATTCTGACCTTTGGCCGATTTCCACCTTCAATTTTCACACTTATTATAGCCTAGCTCCTTTATTACTTAGCGTATCTATAATACTTCTCTAGTAAAAGCGCATATAGCTATATACTCTGCTTCCGTAGAGGCTAGAGCTATAGTAATCTGTCGCTTTGAAATAGCTAAGAAAACACCTCCTATTAGGAAGAAACAGACTCTAGTATATAATACTCTATTAATTCGGTTACCAGCCTAATTAGAGTCACAGAAACCTCTTAATTTCATATTTTCTCTATTAGTAACATCTCCTCTATAAGTCGTAGCGTAATACTTCGTACCTTATAAGTATATAAGTACTCTCTTAGCGCTCGTAAGGTATTAAGGTGATAGATTTATTAGAAATTATAATAGTATAGAGTAGTAGTATAATATATCCTAGCGAGTATAAGCTAGGTATTATAAACTACTATAAAGCTATTAATATAGCTTGATTTCTTATAGAGTAGCTACTCCCTTGAATTTAACTATAGAAACCTCTGAACTAGTAGTAAAGGGCGTATTAGCGCTCTTGCAGTTAGTTATTCCAAATCGATCTAATATCTTATCGATATACATATCTTAGTAAAGAGAAATCGTCTTCTTCTCTTTATTACGTATAATTCTGACGCTAAGGAAGTATTTAGCTAGTCTAGCTAGTAGAATATCGAATATAGTGAGAATCTTCTTCTTAAGCTCTTTAAGAGCTATTCTAGCCTTTAAGATAACTAGAAAATTATCGATATAAGTAATAATAATTATTCTAGTTTCTTAGTTAATATATACGTAATTATCAGTTTATAAAAGTATAAAGTCGATAATACTGAACTCCTTACGTAAGGTCTCTTACTAGAGGCGTGGAGATTACTTCAGACTATATAGAGCCTTTAGTAAGAGTATATATTCCTTATCTATAAGTTTACGCTTAAATTATCTATAAAATAGTAGTAATTTAACGTATATCAGGGTATCGGCTTTACTATATAAGAATACTATTACTATATTAAACTGTTCGACTTCTAAGTCGTATTCCGCTATAACTACTAAGCTTATCTTCTAAGTAGAAGATTTATAGACTCCGGTATATATCTGATCGTAAATATAACTAAATTATTATATATAACCTTAGACTATAAATCTGACCTTATATTTATCGATTTTACTATCTATATCTCTCTTAGTCTTAAAAACTAGACGAGAACCTAGTACTCTATACCCTTTTAGTATATTAGAGCGACTTATAGTCTTCTAAGTCGACTTCTCTTTAAGAGATTAGTATTCCTTAATAATCGCCTTCTTCTATTCTAGCTAATTAGCTCTCTTTATAGTCTGATCTAAAGTAGTCGGATTATCTAAGAATAGAGACTCTTCTTAAGCCGTATGAAAAGCGAGTCGATACTAACTAGTACTCTCTATCTCTTCTTCTAATAGAGAGATAGTATAAGAGTAGCTATTATTTGGTTTCAGGGTTACCTTAGGCATCGAATTTAGAGTCGGATCTACGTTCCGGCCTGAACGTATAGCCCTAGGAACGTACGTTAGTATATAGTTCTTAGATCYAGGAGGTCTTCTACGCTTCTTTTATATAGTAGCTTACTTCGGGATATCGACTTCTAGTGCTAGAACTTCGTCTATAACTATAGATTCGGTATCCGTACTACTATTAGCTTCATCTTCCGAGACTATACTTATATTAGGAGTAGTAATACTAGTAACCTCGACGTCTTAATTTTAGCTTAAAGTATCGATAGAATCACCTCTAGTTTGAGGTACTATTATAGCGTCTTCTTCATAAGGTTCTATAACTAAACCGTCTTTATTAAACTATAGATAAGAGGTACGAACTACTTTTCTATTAATTAGGTATCTATAGATATTATAACTTTCAAATCCCACTAGAATACCCTTTTTAACTCTAGGAGCTACCTTATAGCTCTAGACTCTCTTCTCCTTATTAATTAGTATAAAGATAGGATATCCTAATATACGGAGATACTTAATAGAGGGAGTATAGTTTACCCCTAGCTTAATATCGTCCTAGAAGTACTTAAAAGGAGTCTTCTCTTCTACTTTAGAAGTAGAAGTAAGGTTAGCGATATATATATATAGGCGAGTAGAATCTCCAGCTATATATAGTCAGGTATGTTCTAATCTACTATAACTATACGTACTTTCTCGATAATCGTACGTATAGAGTGTTTAGCTCTTCTATCTTACTCTAGAGTATATAGAGTAGACTCCTCTAGTAATATTCTAAGGTAGTTAGTAAGCTCTTTTATCTAAGAGAGAGAGTACTTCTTATCCCTATTATATCTCTATACCTTAATTTTATAGTAATACTATATTTCGGCTAACTTAATTAGCTTTTGATTAGCTAGGTATATATCCGACTTCTTAGCGTAAGTAAAGGCCTACTTTCTAGTCGAATAGGCGCATAAGAAGATAAAGGCGTAAGAGTAACTATTTAGACCTTTACGTTTAAGGTATACTATATCTATATAGATTTTATCTATTGATCTAGTAGGTCGGGCACGTGCCGATACCTTATTAACCTTCCGAATAAGTCGGCCTTTCTCATATAGTGCGTAAAGGCGAGTTCTACTAGTCTTAAGCTCTATAAACTTCATACTAGTAACTATAGATTAAGTGCGTCGTACTATATTAAAGCTAGCGTGATATATATATCTATACTAAAGCTCTATATCGACTGTAGCTTACTCTACTGCTGCAGGTAAGCTTAAACCCGGAAGGCTAGTATACCTTACGCTAGAGGTCTCTTCTTTAATAATAAATAGATTCTTATTAATTATATAGATCTCCTTCTCCTTAGATATATAGAGTATAGAGTTACGCAAATAACCTTCTAATTTATTTAATTTAGAACCGGAGTATAAGTAGACTAGAGACTACRGGATATATAGTATATTATAGCACTCTAATATGCGTATTATACTATCGGTCTTTAGCGCTTTAATCGTATAACTTCTAATCCCGATAGAGCGTAATAGCTTATTAATAGTAAGTATATAGAGTAAGTTATCTTTTAGCGTATGTAAGGTAAACTTAGAAAGGTCATTAGATATATACTCTGTAGTACTAGTATCGAAGAGCTATCGTGACTTATTATAATAAGAGAATATAGCTATAGAAGCTGTAATACTAGGGAAACATAATAAAAGAGCTACGCTGAAGATACTACTATCATCGGAATCGTTATCCTTCTTCTTTCTACTACTAGTTTTCTTCTTATTAGTCTTATTAGTCTTACTCTCTCCCTCCTTCTTTAGCTATTCGGTATGCAGGATCTACTTCTTTCCAGACTTCTTCTTAAACTCCTTCTTCTTCTACTTATTAATAATAAAACAGTTCTCTAGAGTATACTTTAGCGATATCTATTTATARTACTTATAAGTCGGCCTAGCTTCCTTACTAGCCGGCTTAGTAGCTCCTCCGCTGCTTCCTTTCTTAGAATTAGATATAGACTTATTACTATATAGAGCTTAACCTGCTATCTTACTAGTAGAGTTACTCGCTCTAGCCTTATTAGTAATATCTTCGATTAAACTAATTAGAGTTACTTCTAATTTAGCCTTCTCAGTCGTATCTAGATTATTACTAGAAGAAACTCTTAAGAGAGAATATTATCTTTTAGCTTATATAAGCTATTTCTCTGAAACTACGGTAATAAATATAATTAGATACTATATTAGAGGTAGAGCTATTATCAAAGTCTCTAATTTAATAATTAAGAGCTTAAAAGYRATAATAAACTTCTCTAGGGAGTTGAAATCGTTATACTAGAGCTTAACGTAATCTTATATAGTATTATATATTAGTATATTACTACCTCCTTTATACTGCGCCTATAAGGCCTCCTATATATCTAATATAGTAGTTTTACTAGTTATATACGCGAGAGGTCTAGCCTTATAATTTAATATAATTACTAGCTTTATTTAACTTTCTCTAGACTCCTAATCTTAGTATATCTTAAGAGCTTTATTATCGATATCGTTATCCTATTCGTCTACCTTTTTAGGCACGTAGTCACGTGACTTAATATTAAGAAACTTACTAATTCTATTAGTTTTAGTAATATTTAGTACCTTATCTCTCTATTCCGTATAGTTCTCTCCTCCCTTAAGCTTATAGCTATCTGCTAAGTTCAAAGAYRTAGAGCTACTTATCTTCTTACGTTTATATAGCTCTAGCGTAGTCGCAGTAATAAGTTCCGATTCCGGGTCTTCCGGATCCTCTGGATAATCTTGAGACGTCGATTTAGTATCTGCAGGAGGTAAATCAGGTATATTTTAAGTCCTAGGGACTTAGGTAGTAGCTTCCGGCGCTAGCGCGGAAAACTCTACACCTCGAGATACGATAATTTCGAAATCGTCGACTTTAACTACTATACGAGTACGAGTATTAAGTACTATATAGCTTATTTATAGTAATAAAGACTCTAAAGACTCTTTAATAGAGCTAGAGTTATCGGAGTATACTTCTTCGACTTCTTCTAATAACAGTAGCGTAGGTACGATAGCTAAAGAACTCTCTCCACTAGTACTCTGCGCGACTATATTTACTATAGAAAGACGCGCTAGTTTAACTGACTATACGCGTATACTATACCTTGATCGGAAGCTCGCAACTTGAATCTCTACCCTTTTAGTACTAAGAAACAGTTCGACGCTTACTATTAAGAGTTATAGTACTACTGCTTCTTTAAGTACTACTCTACTTCTGGCTATCGGGGCTTATAACCTATCGCAAGGTTACGTTAATCTTCAGAGTAAGGCATAAAGTAGTTAAATGTTATTAGTTGTATTGTAGTACTAATTACTATAGAGAGTTAACTAAAGGTATTATTTAGGAATATCCGCACGGACCATGCACGTGACTATGGTCACCTGATCCATACCAAGACCCATATCCTCGCAACAAGTTCTAATAAGAAATAATAGTAATAATAATATACTTATTATAATTCGAACGAGCGCTTTTCTAAGCTAGAGTAAACTTCTAGCTAGATAATATAAAGATAATTACTTTAATAAATATTTTAAATAAATATACTAGATAATAAGTTAATAAGTAAATAGTTCTACTAATAAATTATAAAGATTTCTTATAGTTATTCTTATCTTTAGGAAATTAATTCGGCTTAGTATATATAAATAGTAATATTAATAGTAATAGTTCAGATAATAGAACTAGTTATAAAAAAGATAATATAATAGACTAGGAAACTAGTTATATAATAACTATAAAGATAATACTAGCCTCTTATAAGAAACTTTAAGTATAAAAGGATATAGGAAAATATATAAAGTATAGCTCTAATAAGTATTAGATAAGCTAATATTATTACTAAGTCTTATATAGTTAATTATTATTAGTATCCTCTAACTCTTCTATAGAGTAGGATAATACGAAAGGAAATATAATAGTTTACGTGAATACTATAAGGATATCGAATATAATAAGGCTAATTAAGCTTTTACTTTAAGATAATAGCTATAGAATAATTTTTAGAGAAGGATTAATTTAAAAGGAGGAGTAATATAATAAGTTATACCCGGGATAATACTTAATATTAAGTATCTCGCTAACTATTACTACTAAGGTACTAGTAGTAGTAGTATTATATTCTTTCCTTTTCTATTAAGGAAGAATTCTCCTCTGCTCTTCAGCTAATTATTTCTATTAATCAAAGATACTTTTTATACTATACGTATACTTTGCACTCGCCCCGTGATACGAGAGATCTCTAGAATCCTAGCTATATATAAGTAGTTATCGAATAACTAACTTAGTCAGTAATATATTATATCAAGCTATCTCCGGCTATCTTAATCTTCTTATTTAATATAATAATATAAGACTTGAGGTAGTATACGAGTAGAGTTACAATAAGCAGAAAGGCTAAGAGCGATCTTATATAGTCTACTTCTAAGGAAATAAGAAGATAAGAAAGAAAGAAGAAGGAAGATAGAGTATAAGGCACTTTATATATATACGCTAGTACTAGTTGGATACTATACTAAGTCGGCTACTAACTATACCGGGATGCCTAGGAACTTAGGTCCCTATATCTATCCTTCTCCTCATATGACCTTCAGGTAAGCTATCGTCACAAATACTCTAATCCTTTTTTCTTTTCTTTTCTTTTCAATAAACGGATCGATTATTTATATTAGTAGACACAGACATGGGACTTTCAAATTCCTTTTTATTACAATAGCCTTAAGCCATAAGGATTAGCTATTATTAAGATACTCTGCCTTTCTATAAGAGCTTACTTCTATTATAATATTAGAAATCAAGTCACTTCTATATATATATAAATATTTACTCTTATTATTTGCCCTTAATAAACGTAGTAATAGACTATCAGTTCTGAGTATAGGTTTTGTCTTGTTTTATTATGTCTTCATAATACTCTGGGGGGCGTGTGGACCCGACGATTAGTGAGTATCTATCTACCTACGTAATTATATAAGCCCGGCTGTTGCCGGTATCGATCCCGAGTCATAAACGCCGGGAGCGAGGAAGGATCGACAGAGTTTCGTGCCGCGGCCTTAGCCGTAGCCCGTGCAGACTCCTCGCTCCCTGAGCATTAAGCTTGACATCATAGGTAGGTAGGTACCTCGGTACCTACCTTAATTGATGAATTAATCAATACCTGAGGTATCAGTACCAGTAGCAGGACCAGCGATTCCCGGTGCTAATGAATCATAGACTTAAAGAATCATAGATCTGTCGAGTCGCCACGAGTACTATACGAAGGAGCCTACGAAGCAGGCTGATTCGAATCTCCGTGAAGCTATTTTTCTCACAGATAGATCATATGATGTGATGAGATGAGATACCTACTTACCTAGATGATGAGCGGGTGGCTTATGTTCGTTCGGCTTTAAGATACAGACGCCGATACCTAGATCCATCCACCTAAATAAGCTAAACTAAACCGAACTAAAGCAAAGTAGCATTAAAGAAACTTTCATCTGTTTCTCCATAATCCCATGCATGCAGTCTCTCAACTTGTTATTCCTTATTGTTGATCTGATTCCTCTAGTAATCTGCTTTGTCGCTCACTACCTTAGGTAGCTGTTTGACTGATCTCTCTTTTCTCCTTATACTTCGCAAGCGTATCTGCCATTTCTTCACCTCAATTGCACGTATGGCGCGGTCAGAAGAGACTCTGGGTGGAAGCGATAATGTCCAGGTCGGTCACGACGCCGGGCACGGAAAGGAAACACAGTTGTTGGAGCGCGCTCTACCTTCCATTCGATCGTCGTGGATGGCTACGGAAAGAAAAATGTGGGCGAAAATGATCGCTATCTTTTGTGTTCTGTTGGTTGCCATTGTCATGGGAATACTTTCAATCTATTGGGGAGCCGACCACTCACTACAGTTCAACCTTCCAGTGTTTACAGTTGCCGTCATTGATTTCGACGGCGGGGAGGTTGGTCCATACCTGCAGCAGATGGCAGCCGCGGAACGGTCGGCAAATCCAAAGATGACTTTGGGTTATGTGTCCGAGCCAGGTTCAAAATACGACTTCTCCAACGAGCGAGTGATGCACGCCTTGAAGCAAGAAGATTTCTGGTTTGGTATTGTGATACAGTCGAATGCTACGACGGCAATGAACTATGCCTACGAGAATGGCAATACTAGTTACGACCCAACAGGATCCGTTCATCTCATCTATGAAGAAGGGCGGAACGCCTTGACCATCAACACTTTAGCGTATCCGACAATACTCAGTTTCATGAGAGATTTTGTTTCCAAGTTTGCGAAGCAGAAGCAAAGCTCTCTGCGGACAGCCAACATCGGCGACACTGCGGCTGTGGAAAGACAAATCGAGAATCCCATTCCAATTTCCTTCTCGGTTTTCAATACCGCACCATATGTCCCCAGTACTGCTGAAGCAGCCACAGAAATTGGCACTATTTGTAAGCTATACTTTATTTGATACAAGGAGACTGCTAACACGAACTTCCACAGACCTCATCATAATATCCTTCGTTTCGGTCCTCATGTTTGGGTCACTCAGCGAAATGATGATGGGAAAAGTGTCACTGGTTAAATACTACACATACCGCATGACTGTCTTGCCCATCCTATATTTCTTCCTTTCGCTCCTGTATCTGGCACTTTCTTGCGCTTGGAAAATAGACTTCGGCAAATACTACGGAGCATCAGGATATGTGATTTATTGGATGTTGTCCTGGTGCGCCATGACTGCTTTTGGACTCGTGGTTGAGAATGTACACAATGTTCTTGGACAGCCTTTCACGCCTGTGTTTTTCGTCTTCGTACGTACTGGGGAAACCCAATTTTCCTTCTCCAGTCTCAAGATATATCTGAGACATGATCCTCATCTTATTCCCTATACATCAATGAAAGAGTAATCGCTGACCCTACCACAGTGGGTTATCTCAAACGTCGCAACTGGATTCTATCCTGTCGAGCTTCTAAGCAACTTCTACAGGTGGGGATTGGCCTGGCCACTTCGACACGACCTGATTGGTGCAAAGGCCATTATCTTTGGGACTAAGAACTTGCTCGGACTGAATTTCGGAGTGCTGCTCGCATGGGTTGGAATCAGTCTTTTGTTGCAGCCCTTCACGATCTGGGTTCAGCTGAAGAAGAATAAAAAACAGGTAGATGCACACAGGATGGAGGTATTAGAGAGGGTGTACAAGAGAGTGCCGGACCGGGAAGAGCAATGAGTTGGAGATCTCATGATTGCTTGCATACAGTCAGCGCCCCAACGGAGGATTTCATGAATGAGCAGCTGCGTACGTTGCAACAATATACTCGACACGTTCGACGTCCTCCCTTCCACGCATCACAAACTATACCAAGTCAACGACAATCAACAACAGTGATCACTGCGAAGAATTCAAGGCGCCTCGTGTCTGGTCTTCACCCAAAAGGATCCTGACCGGAAGGTCGAATGAGGGGAGCTGGTTGCCTACAACGTACGGGGCCGCCATTTCAGAAGGCATAGGGTCTGGTTGATTTCCGCTCGGACATAAAATGAGAGGCCGGGCATAGGAGCAGGATTCAAATTATTTGGATTGGAATCACACCCTCTGCTAGATTCTTTCCTTCTATATATCTCCAGGTAGTACTTATGTTTCCCACACACAAAAGTACACAGCTGAAACGAGTAGGGGTAGATCGCTTCCCTGGGGAATCGTGTTCTTGGTACCTCTTCATCTAATTGCATTACCCTTTTTCAGTGTACCTAGGACTTCAAATGCCTACATACTAGATATAGAATTTTATTTTTGATATTTCTCGTCATCTTCTTGCCGGTAATCAGTATTTCTCGACTCGTTGTCTCTAGTACCAAGAGGTCGGTCGCCCTACATGTCGACGGCCCCTCATTCATCGACGAAACCCAAAAATTTATCAGCGCCAACTTTTTGAAGTAACCTGAAATTATATGTTGAGGACCCTATGAATGGTACCTGATGCACAAATTAAATCATGCCTACAGTCTCGTGCAAACATTGACTTTACGTTACCTGTTTTAGACTAGCCAGACTCCTAGATCTTCATAAAAGCAGTACTAGGATAGCCTAGACTATACACAAACACAGTTTCGTAATAAAAGGGTTCTAGCTGTTGTGTTACGGTCATGTGTGAGCTCGTATGGAATGGAAACTGTGATGTGACAATGTTTATTTTCAATAGAAACTCACAACTTCGGCATCTCCGGAAGGAGAGATTTACGTACCTAGACGGCACAATCCTGAGCAACGTCAACCTAAAGGAGCTCATGCCAGTTGAAGTCGATGATGAATTTATCCAGGAGAATTTTATAGAGCCCCAGCCTGTGAAATGCCTTTCCCTTACGACCAGATCTAGTTCCGCATCACGAACCCCATTGGCTACCCCCCTTCCACTCAACCACCCAGGGACACCAGGGCCCAAGGAACAATACTGCAGCTGTGTCCACTCCCACGCCCCAGGTATCGAACTCGCAAATCTGCAGGATCGTTTGTACGATCGCAAAAACATGCCCGATGGGCACCCCACACAATTGAGGCAATGGGCAATATTGTAAGAAGAGATCGAGCAGGACAGCCTCGACGATGATCAAAGGAGCATACTGCATTCGCAATACGAATCGATGGGTGCTAACATCCATGTTTCGCTGGCTCCAGAGTAACATATCCGATCAGATCGATACTCACATAGATCAGAGGCAAAGGACTGGCCAAGTGGAGTCAGCTTGATAGGCTATGAGCGTTCACTGGCTTGAAAGGGAAAATAATTTTCGTCAATTATTGCACATATTCTACAGTATTCCGGAGGTTCGTCTCGAGCCCATCAGCAGAATCTGGTGAGTATTATGTGTCTACATCGAGACTTAGACTCCCCGGCTAACAACAATAGACGTTCGAGATACGGGACGTGGGCGTGACGCTGCTGGCATGTCCCTTTGATTCTTAGCCTAAGGTGGCTAGAAGGACGCTTGAACCTTTCGCGAGTTCTCAAATATTTTGTCGAGGCGGGATAGGAGAAAGACTATCAATATATTGAGCCTATGCAGTTGCGTGGATACTGGACGAAAAGCTGGGAAACCAGACTAAAGCTGAGATGTAATGGATTGATTGAAAGAGCAGCCTGATACTTGACCACGATGATAGAGCCAGAGAGCGATCTTTCTGTTATCTAAAGTCACCAAACAAACCATCAGGTGACGCTACCAAGGTGATGATCTCAAGTCACGCAATTGCCATAGGAGTTTGGAGACGACTTAGGCTACTTATTTAAGGTCATGGGGCTATCTTTGAAAATGAGATAGAATTCGAGATGTCTGAGTTACCATGACTTTCGGCCAGCATCTGCTTGTTTTCAGATGTTCGCTTATGCTATAATAGATAAAGCGAGCCCAAAGAATTAGACCAAATCAGCTAATTTAAACATAATCGCACTGTTGAGCGGGAAGAGGAGCTACGACCTCCTTCTCAAATGTGCTTATTCGCCCACTTTTCAACGAACTTGATCAGAGCATTGTCAACCTCCTGTGGCCCAGTTCAGTAAAAGACTTTTGTGCTAAACAGCGAGAAGGCTCACTTTGGGATGGCTGAAACTGAGAAAATGTTGCCCATCTGGAACTACTTGTAGCTCAGCGCTCCTCGCGTTGGTAAAGAGTTTGATCTCCTCCCTAGCATTTGCGACGCTATAAACAGCGTCCGCAGTGCCATGAAGCCAGAGAACAGGGCATCTCACATCCGGTAATCTGCTGTGTAGACCATCACGCTCGGCAAGATTAATGGCCGCCATCCTGATTCTCCGGCGTCCATTGTCACCTTGGTAGTTCTCATTGATAGTCTTGTTCCAGTAGTCACGGACAGACTTGTCGCAATCCTTACCAAAGCCGATATCAATCAGGAAGTTGCCATAGTCCTCACCAGGAGAGAAGGAGGTCAAATTTTCGTTGGTTGTCCAAGCCTGGATAGAAGCCTTCAGATTTTCCGGACCATTCCAGCAGCCGTGCTTTCTGGTACGCTCGGATTCGTAGTCGAGGGATGTACCGAGAGGAATGATACCCTCGATCTTATCAGGTCCTAGAAGGGCCATGCGGACAGTGATCCATCCTCCTTGACTTGTACCTAGTACGAAGGCTTTCTTGATACCTAGAGCGTTAAGTACTTGGAGATTCATGATGGCCGTATCCCAATAAGTGAAGGTTTCGGACCTGGATCTCGTCTGACCATGGCCCAGAAGCCTGCTTAGTGAAATCTCAAAGGCAAAAGTGCATCGAAGCAAACTAGGGGCCTGCTACTCGAAGGTAGGAGCAATGATGCACCATCGCCCAGATCACAAAGCATGTAAGATATAGTGGATTATCTTACTCGATTGCAATGATATTCATTGTGTCATTGAGCTCATTGTTCGCATACTGTCCCTAGTAAAGCTCGCTGGAGGTTGTGAAAGAGTTTACTAAGACCAAAGTGGGCTTGGAGGAGTCATATCACGGGACAGGACATATCACGGGACAGGACATATCACGGGACAGGGACAGACACTTAGTATCTATTAGTTATCACTACTTAGATAGCTCCTCGCACTATAGTATTTAGAAGAATTAAGACTTTTCTACTTTATAATCTAGGACTATACTATAATATAGTAGTAATTCCAAGAAAGTAAGGTAACTTAAGTCTTTAAACTACTTAATTTATTTAATTCTACTATAATTACTCTCACTTCCCTAGCACTTCGCGCTCTATTATTATAATACAACTCTACCGCCACCTTATAGGGTAGTATAATACGACTCCCTATACTAATCTCTTAACTTTATCCTCTCCGGATTACTTATATCTTATCCTTTAACTAACTCTTTATATACGAGTTAGAACTCCTTACGATTTGCCGGAGACTTACAGAGGTTTACTAGCGGTATACTCTATATACCGCTATATCAGAGGCTCTAATACTAGAGGAAATAGTACTAGAGGGAGGAATAACCGCTTAAGAGACCCCTAAGGGAGATTTTTATTTATAATACCCGAATTAGAGTAAATAATATAGAAAAGGAAGCCCTGATTATCTTTCGCCGGTTCTTCTATATCTCCTATTTAAGAATACCTAGAGATACTATAACGATTATCACCTAAACCGAGTCCTTTCCTTATAGCGCCTCGTAACCCTCGATTAATATAAGGATAAGTCTAAGATACCGAGTTAGACTAATCTATTAAGAGAGTACTAGTTATACTAATACGGATTACGTCTCGGAGTTAATACTAATATATATCTCTTCCGATCGACTTATAAGTAATCCGAGACTAAGCTTTCCCTAAGCTAACAGTTCCGATAGCCTCTTTCTATTAAAGATAGACTTCTCCGATCGACTAGTCGTTATAATTATCGAAGTCTCTCTCGCTTAGATAGTCTATCTTACTAAAAGATAAGATTTTACCTAGAGCTAAAGAATTAGCGAGATAGCTATAAGATAAATTTATTCTAATAAACCGGCTACTTAGCTTTATATTTATACTACTAATAGCTATAGCTATAGTATTAGTATATACTAAGAATAAGTAGAAGAGTAACGCTATCTTTATCTAGACTCTATAAGAAGATATAGAGGATAGAGGTAATAAATACTTAGTTAAGCTAATCCTCTTACTAATTCTGAGATAAGCTAAGGCCTTAGTCTTTACTTTAGACCCCGGCCTTTTAACGGACTTAAAGGATAAGGCGATTAGGGCGATTAGTACCCTAGGAATAATAGCGATTAAGTTAATAGTAAATTTTAATACCTTTTTAACTTAATTTCAAGCTAGCTCTCCTGAGGCTGAAATAGCGATATGTATATCTTCTATACTAGTAATACCGAGGCTATTTATCCCTTATACTCTAGGACTCGTCTAATTATCTATCGAGATAGAAATTCCTCTTCTAAATCGCTATTATTATAACTTTATATATAGTAATAATATAACCGATAATGAAGACAAGGAAGACTCGGACCCTTAAGACTTAGGAAGATAATAGCAGGATAGTAGACTACGTAAGTCTAGTATCTAATATTAACGACTTCGCCCGCAGGACGTAGGATAGTTTAATAATACTACTTTGGTTATAAGCTATATCGCGATACTTAATATAATAGTAGCTCGATATAATAAGGATATTGTCCTCGAAGTCTTACTAATTTATATAAAGGATAAGGCGGCTATCTAGCTTAGTACCTTATCTCTAGAGATTACTAACTTTATATCTTAGAGCTTAGAAGAATAGAAGTATTAGCTAATACTATAATTCTATACGAATCCGAGCGTAGTAGTATAAAAGGCGGATACTTTAAAGCACTCCTTTAAGGACGAAAAGGAGTTATCCTTAAGATAATTCTTAAACGATAAGTATAACTTCTATATCGAGGCAAGAGAGATAAACTAAGACCTTATTATCCGACGAATATATTAAGCCTTAGATCTAAGTCTAGCGGCGAGTATACCCTTATAAGACTATAGGAATATAGTAAACGAGTTCAAGTTGAAGATCTATAATACAGAGAATCAGACGAGGGAAGCTTACTTATAAACCTAGTCTCGTATCGATAAGTAAATTAAGGAGATATAGGAGTTATAATAACTAGTAATAGATAATTCGTACTACTAAGGTATTAGGCGAGATAGAGACCCCTGAAGCGAACGATAGAGTTAAGTACTAATAGTACTAATAGTATAGTATCTGACGATAATAGCGCTTACTTAACTCTTAACTCCTTATTCGCGACTTTAGATACTACTAGTAGAATATACCGAATTTAGAAGAAAGTAATAATAAGAGAAAGAAGGGGATAAGGCTAACGAGTTAATTATATTAGTACTAGCTTCTGTACTAACTGCCCGGCGTAATAGAAGATAACCCTATTAGAACTAGCTGCTATACTAGTACTAGCTGCAAGTACTCGTAATAATAAATTAACCTTAGTACTCTCCTTAGTACCTATTAATAACCGGAAATTTCAATAGGTATAATATATACTATTCTTAATTACTAGTTATACTTAACTACTCTAATAACGGATTCTTATATTAAGTAGATTAAGAGTATAATTCAGAGGATAACGAATCGCTCGAAACCTTAAGTCTTTCCTTATCTGCGGACTCGGGAAAGGCTTATCGCGAGACCTAGGGGGGGTCCCCTCGCGGCTCTATTCTTACTTAAACCCTGTTTTAGTAATATTATTAGTTTTTAATAAACTTGCTTTAGCGCTACTTTTAGCGAAAAAGATAAAATAAATTTAAAATAAAGTATTACTATCCTTACCTTTTGTACTTAATTATATATTACTTTCTTATAAAGACGAAACTAAGAAGGACTTTATTCTAGTTAAGAACCTTTCTACTATAATCTTACTTATTGCCTTAGAAGAAGACGTATTAATCTCTTATTCTTATATTATAAAGACCCCGGACCTATGACCTGAGGAGTCGAAGGACGAGATATCTATTCTTCTAAATAATACTTCTTTTATAGCTAATATATATACTAGAATCTAAATATTAAGTAAGAATAACTTCCCGATAGAAGCTACTACTAATACTACTTCGCTTATTAAGTTAATCGACGAGCTAAATCTAGTATAGCACTTCCCTTCTATAAGGACTCGATATAGGATAGATAGCTTACAGGTTAGCTTTCTAGTATAAGTTCAGGTCTTATTATTTCCGATTACGTTAAGATAGCTATCTTATATAGGATAATTTCCGGTAAAGGACTTCTATAGTTTCCTACGTACTACTATTATATTATACTAAAGATACTAAGAGGAATTCTTCTTAAGCTTAACTTTTTCTCAGGAAATAAACTCGACTTTAAGTAGAGATTATTAGGGAAGCCGTACTATCTGTAAGTAAGAGATAGTAATAACTATATACTCCTTAAGATAACTAAGGCAGTGAAGACTATAGATTCTGCCTCGAAACATATTAATATCTACCTTTTGCAGATAGTCGTAGTATATCTAGGGGAAGGGGTCAATTTACCTATTACGTACTGCTTACTACCTGAACGTTAAGATAAGTATATAGTATATCCTTATCCTCAAGTCGATATAACGCTTAGTAAATTCGGTTCGATAGTTAATACTATTACTATAGGCCTCCTTATATCTATTCTATTCGCTAATCTGAGGGGAACACTTATCCGTTTACAACAAGGACAGATATTAGGAGTACTCGAATAATATATACCTAAAATCAAAGACTATCTAGTATTACTAAACCTAGCTAGTATTTACGAAAGATAACCTTTCGTAGAGGAGGAGCTAGAAGGGAAGTACTCAGCTAATACTCTGTTTTTAATCAGACCCCTTCCCGAAGATATAGTAAAACCGGATATATTAGACGCTTTTAGAACAGATATTAAGGTTAAGATCTAGGATATTCTTCGCTAGTATATAACCCTATTCTACTACGAACTAGGACAGTTTAATAACAGAATTAATATACTTATACTATTTAAGGAAAGCGTCGAGATTAATAACCTAAAAAGAGTACTATTCTTATAATCCTAAAGAGATAAGGTGAAGATAGATAAAATCTTAGATCTAATGAGAGCTAATAGCTCCCTAGTACTAGTACTCCTCGGATAACCTTCCTTAGCTTCGGCTCTAGTATTTATTATCTATAGAAACAGAAAGCTAAAAGTTATAGTCGATCTTAGAAAAGTTTATATAAAGTTAATACTTAATATATACTTATTACTTAAGGCTAATAATATCTTATCTGCTATAAGTAAAGTAACGATTTTCTCTAGTATCGACCTTACTAAATCCTTCTTCTAATAGCTTTTAGAGCTAGTAGACTAATAGAAGATAGTATTAATTACCGTATATAAGGGATATGAAATGCTTATTATTATAACAATAAGTCTAGCGATAACTCTAGTATTCTTCTAAGTATATATAGAGAATCTATTTCGCTAATACCTTTAGAAATTTATTATTATTTATATAGATAATATAGTTATCTTTTCTGCTACCTCGGCATAATATATGAAGGACCTAGATCTAGCGCTTACCTTATTAGAAGACGCCGGAGTTATATTAGCTCTAGGAAAATACTATTTCGCTTAGCTATCTATTAAGGCACTAGGATATAAAGTATCTAGACTAGAGCTGAATACCCTAGAAGAGAAGATAGAAGTAGTATAATCTTAGGAATTTCTAAGAATCCTATCTTAATTAGAGAAAGCACTAGGATTTTTCAGGTACTATTATAAATTTATACTATACTACGTAGCTATCTTCTTACTATTATTAGAGCTTAAGATAATCAGATTTAGGAATACACTACGAGAGGGAGTAAGACAAGGTAACTATACTAAAGTGATACCTATTCCGCTTTCCTAACTAAGATATGAAGAATATACTAATTTAACTCGGTCTTAGAAAGCTAAATATTATAAAGATACTAAAATATACTCCGAGTAATATATAGATAACTTACTATATAGATCTAAACTAGTATTCGATATATTAAAAGACTAGCTTACTTTAGCGCTAACTCTTAAATTCCCTGACTTCAGATAGGACTTTATACTTTATATTAATAGTTCTAAGGAATTTAGGTATAGCGTAGCTCTTTACTAGATAGATACTACTAATAGGGTAGAAAAGCCGGTCTTATTCTTATCTAAGTCCTTGTTTATAGTAGAAATGAATTACTAGCCTACTGAGCTAGAGATAGGCGTACTAGTATAGGCGCTAGAGAAGTTACTATAATATCTCGATAGTATAAATTTCACTGTTTATACGGATTATTAAGTAATATTATCCTGCTTTAAAGATCGTCCTCGTAAGAAGAGTACTAGATTAGATAATTAGTTTCTCTTCTTAGTAAAATATACGTATAAGATAAATATAATCTATAGAGCTAGGAAGATATACTTAAACGCAGATATCTTAAGCTAGCTATAGCGCTAACTACCCTAAGAAGTAGAGGTATAAGGAATAGTAAATATAGTCTATAATTCAATAAACAGAGATATCTTAGTCCTAAAGGTATTATATTACCTGATACAGGATAATAAGATAGTTATATATTCTACCTTAGTATATATAGATAAATAATTAGT
>FJUX01000250.1:17540-36225 GCA_900074905.1 Rhynchosporium agropyri | reverse complement strand
ATTTATAGTTAATTTCCTTATAGTTAGAAAAACACCTGTAGCAAGATAGCGTAGTTAGATTCAATATAACCTAACCCTTAAACCCTAACCCTAAGGCTCGGCCACTACTAGGGTGCTCTACCTTCCTATAAGAGGTTTCTTCTCCTATAGTACTAGAAATCACATCACTTCTTCACTCGATTTTCATACCCCTAAGGTTTTGCCTTGCTAAACGTAGCTAATAGCGACTCCTTCAGATTTGGGTTCTTCTTGGTTTATTATGCCTTCAACATTATCCTTTAATTTATCTATAGAGAAGGATAATATAAATGGAATAGTAGTAGTTCGCGTAAGAGCCATAAGAACGTCGAATATAGTAAAGCTAAGTAAACTCTCACTTTATAATAATAGCTATAGAATCATTTTTAGAGAGGAGTTAGTCTAAAGTGAGAAGTAATATAATAAGTTATACCTAAGATAATGCTCGACGCTAAGCATCTCGCTGATTATTACTCCTAAGGTACTAACTAGTAGTAGTACTATATATAATAAGGTATATGCATAGGGTACTGAACTAGGTATAATTTTTATATACTAATAAGATACAGATACAAGGTGCCGATGTAGGTAGAACTGACTAAGGTACTGGTTATAAATCTAATATAATAGAGTCTAGCTTAGCAGGAGTCTTCTAGTTTAAAAGACTCTAGGCTTCGAGGACTCTAGATATAGAGGAATCCTCCTTAGTATAACGAAAGTTCTATATATTATTAGAATATCTATCTACTAGAAAGGAGCTTTATACTTAAACTTGAAAATAAAATCTCACTTATACTTAGTAACCTATGAAGATTACTATACTTAATCTCGCTATAAAATCTCTTTCTACGGATCTAACCTTTACGCTCTCGAGGAATACTACGCTAATCGTATATTATATAATATTAATTCTCTAAAAGTTAGATATAATATAATCTGTAGCTTCTTCACTTAGATCTATAACCTTTATATCAATTATTATAGCTACTTTTATATCTAGCTTTATTATTTTCCTAGCTACTTTATCCTTTGTTTTTATTTCTATATCTATTTCCTATTCTATACCTTTATCTATCTCTAGTATATCTATTTCTAATTATCATAGTATAGTAGAATATAGCAGAGAGCAATAAGTCAAGATCGTTAATTAACTGATACTTAAGGTTTTATTAAGAGAGCTTAGGTATCCTTCTAAGAAGGATGCAGTGCTGACTAAGGCTCGGCTTAACAGATAGGCTGGGCCCCTGATGCTAATATATAATAATACTTATTTCTCTATTCTTAATAATAGCCTGAAAATTCGCATTGAAAAAAAGCTAGTTTACAATATCGCTAATAAATAGTAATACTTCTAGACCAGGCTTCGCATGCTATTCATCCCCTGGTCCAAATGTACTATATGTACTTCTACTTATAAGCGGAGGGAACTGGGCCGATATCATTCCTTATAATCTTCGAAAAATCCTAATAAATATTTAGATAAGAGTAATACAGATTATAGTCTCTAATCTCTAATACGAGCTCTAACTCGAAATTCGAGGGCTTATTATCATATCTAGGATTAGATACTTATATATATAATCGTATGAGTAAAGATAAAGACGAATCCTATAATAAAGGATAATAGTAATTTATATTATAAAAGTTGATATATTTCCGTATTAGCAGATATATAATAGCAAGGACCTGAAGTTCGCTACTTAAATATCTTTCGATAACTTCTTTTATGAATTCGTTATTAGCTTTCAATTTCATAATAACTAATCTAAATTAACTTTAAACTTTAATATAAAATAATAGTAACGGTTACGGAGAACTTGCGATAGTCTACTCCCGGAAGTAGGCTTAATAGAAGAGGAAATTCCTTCTAAGGTCGTAGCACAGCCGGCACCGGCTAGAGAGGAGAGAATATAAATAGCAGAGGGAATAAACAGATCAAACTAGAGCACCTAGTTTACTAGAGAAGGTCGAAGCAGTAGAAGCGGTAACACCTAGCGGAGTAGACCTCTAGTCTATCGATTTATCAAGTAAGGAGAGTAATATCGATATAGCGATAACTACGCTTATTCTTACGATATATCAGCTAGTATTAAATAGCGAAATAAAAGTATTATAATAACGCTCGAGTAGTAAAGATAGAGTAGGGATTATAATTCGTGGAGAAGGCTTATTAAAACACCTCTAATACGAAGCTATACTAGAATAATTAGCCTCCTATAGAATAGCGCTATTAATATTTTGAGTAGAGGGGATCGAGACTAGAAACAGATACTCTTACGAGACCTTAATACAGAGGATAACTATAGCTGAGAGCATATTAAAGTACTTCTAAGTATAGTATTATATAGCAGTAGATATAGTATATTCGTTATACTTATATAGCCCTTCCTTTCAGTTATTATATATCTAGCTATAGTAGACTATTTATCTATAGAAACTTTCGGTAAGAGTTTATATAGCTTTATTAGTAATAGTAATAGAACTAGATTAATTCCTTTTTTCAAATGTTTTTATATTAACTTAGTTAACGTATACTACGATTCTGTCATTTCGAAAGCCTTAGTTGAAACGGCACTTTTTACGACGCTAATTTCACTATAAGAGTTACTAAAGAGAGAATAACAAGCTACTTTTAATAAAGATCTTCTAGATCTTATTAATTTATTATAGACTATTGCAGAAGCTACGGGTATTAAGAGTATATATCTCTTACGTTTCAAGTAATTAGTAACTAAAGTAGTAAGCGACAGGCTATTATAGCATATGCTAATAGCTTGCTTATAGACGCGGAAGCTTCGAATACCGATAGGGTATCGACTACTATAGTTAATTCAATATATCCTCTATAACTTGTTATACTAGAAGAGTATTATTATAATAAAAATAGAGATATTATAAAGATTAGGCTTCTTCTTATAGAAGATGAAACTCGAAGCGATCAACTAGAATTTCTGCCTAGTATAGACCTAGATTAGCTATATTTCCTTAACGACCTTATAGTATAGCACTTTAATATATATTTTCGTTTACTTCGTTACGATATCTTCAGGGAAATAAAGGAGGCTCTTAGAGGTATTATAAACTCTATTAATAATAACCTAACTTTACTTAATAATTTAAAGCTAAGTCTTGGAAATATACGAGCGTATCCTTATACGAAATCTTATATTACTCACGTCTTATTTAGCTAAAATAGAGGTATCGAAGCTCGTATCTCGCTCTACTAGCTCCAGCCTCTTCGGAAGAAGTCTGCATCTGAACAGCATAAGTAGTAGAAAGATTCGAAACGCCTTAAAGAAGGTGCTTTACTATATGTTATCTTATTTACTAATTATAAAAGTTCTCTCTTTATTTCTTATAGTTAGTAGGAAATATACTGATCCTAAGGTATCTTATAGTCTTAGTTCTTACGATTATATATTAACTATTATTAGGAAACTTATAACTCGTAATTAGCTAGACTTAGAGAATCTGATATAACTGAGCTATAAAGGTATACGAGGAGCTTTAATTAAGTTCCTTAGAATAATACTTATTATATCTCTTCTTATCTTAGAGAATCTTTAGAATATATATAAGTTTAGCTATTTGCTATCCTATTAATATTTAATAGCGAATATAGCCTAAGATTTGAACTTTGATTCGGATAACTATTTACTTACGCTTAATCGACTATAAGACGATAAAGAAGTTACCTGATTTCGTAGGAATAAGAAGGAATATCTTTTAGCTCGATTATCAGAATATAGAGAAATCGCTAAATACTAACTAGTATCAGAAGTCGCGAAATAACAACTAGAAGGTTAATATAATATATACGCTCGTTCGCTATATTATTCTATAAGGCATATATGAAAGTAATAATATTATAATACTAATACAATATAAAGGATAATTATAAAAGCTATAAATAAAGATATAGAATAATTTTGAGATTATCCTAAGTAATTAGGATAAAGAAACGCTTACGAGAGATATATTCGACGAAGATATAGCTATTACTAAAGAGGCTTAGATAAATGCGGGAAATAGACGAAAACCGCTAGAAAAGAAGAAACTTAGCGATATACTGCGTATTATAACTATAGATAATTTTCAAGGAGAAGAAAGTAAGATTATAATTATCTCAGTCGTACGAAGTAATAAGAAGAAGAGAGTAAGGTTTCTTAGGACTATAAATCGTATTAATATATTACTTAACTATATATAATATGATATATACTTAGTTGGAAATACTAATACTTACTCGAATATACTAATATAGTCGCAGGTTATCCGTATACTAGAGGTAACTAATTCAGTTAGGAAGGCCTTAGGTCTCTACTGCCCTCGATATATAAATACTATAATATAAGCCGTGGAGCTACTCGACTTCGAGAAGCTTAGCTTAGAGAGAGGGTATGAATTCTCTTGCGATCAGCATCTAAATAACTATAGCTATAAATATCTTATAAGATATTATTCTAAGAGTATATATAAAATGTTTTAAAATACCCTTAACTATATTAATATCTTTATATACTCTATAACTATAGTTATTAGAAATAGACGTATAAGGAAGATTATAATCTTTATATAATACTATTAGATAATATGTATTTTCTATATTACTATTTAAAGGATAATATTCTATGCTACTGAGCGTAAGATCCTAGTAGTATTAAATATAATATCCGTGTCCAGAAGTAAGTTCCGGGCTATAACTATACTATCGAAGTTATATATTTTTTAGATATAGTAACTATATCTTTTAGGTATCCTATAGCCTATAGAATAAACTTAGCTTATAGTTATCGTTACTCTAGTAGTTATAGAAAATATAATAATAAGAATACTAATATAAATCTTATTAGAAAACACTAGAAATATACTAAGATCTGCAGTAGATCTTCTAGAATATGTAACTATACTTATCGAAGCGTATATTATAATAGTACGGATTATGGGCTCTGTTTTGCTTCCTGCGAGGTACGAAACTAGTTTACTATTCTTCTGAGGATAAAAGCCGCTTTTGAAGGCTCAGAAATTAATTAAGCTTTCGAACATATGTTTTAGCGTTATATAGATATATACTAATAGATATAGGCTCGATAGTCTCACTCTCGATATATATTATAGTATTACTAATCTTGTATACTATATATATAGATGTACACTTAGTCCTACGAATATAAGAGGGTATATGATATGCTTTGCGCAGCGCCTTATAATCGTATATTATATAATTAATATTACTCTTAGACCCTTACATATAGCTATTAATATCTAGAAGTTTATAATAAACTATATATAGAGGGATATTACTATTAATATTCTGATAAACTTAAAGCTCGAGTCGACTTCCTTAAGATGAAATCCTATAGATAAATCGATATTAATAAGACTCTAGTAGTTATCCTTAAGTATAGTTATTTCTTTATAGTAGAATCTCTTAATAGAATATTAGATATATTAGAAGTTTTTAGAATTAATAAGCATAGAGAGTTTATTAGACTTAAAGATATATCTAGAAGTTTAGCTTAGTTAATCTCCTATTATTCTAATTACAAATACTTAGTTAGATAATTTACTATATAAAGATATAACAAATTTATTAATAAAGCTGTTATTAATAAGATATCTAAACGCTTCCTTACTACTAGAAGAGACAAGCTTCAGGAGTAAGAGTAGTAGATTATTATACTAGAGCGAAGCCTCGGGATAATTCGAGAGGAGATCATATAGCTAATCTATTAGGCTAGAACTTATATAACTTTAAGCTTTACTTAAGTAAAGTTTTCGGAAACTACTAGAATTTCAAAAGAATAAAATATAGAATTAAGGAAGCTTAAGAGCGCTATTAAAGCGTTTCGTAATAGCGTAGCTAATAGATATCAACTAATGTAAAAACTCTATAACGCCATGATCTATATATTAAGAAAGACCGCTACTACTACTATATCTATAGATATACTTATAGCGAATATATCGATAATAGATACTATATGAGTTCCCTCGCGTGATCGTCGAGGTAATATAAGTAGTCGAATAGCTCAGATTAAGACTGAATTTTATATTCTTAATAATAAAATTTATTATTACTTAAGTATTAAAATCAATATCTACTAAGTCTTTAATTAAGATCCTTAGCAGAGCTCTAAGCTTACTTATAGTTCTATTTTTCTAGAGCTATAAAAGCTTTATTAAGGGATACTAGGTAGAGAATCTTCTGAAGCTAGCTATTAAAGTATTACTTTTCTATATAATTATATTGCGCTTATTCGAGACCTTTTATTATTCTAATAAAATAAAACTTGAAAAAGCTGTAATTTATATAGTAATAGCTAAATAGCTATTAGAGGATGCTCGAGAAATTCGCTAGTAGCTATTTCAGAACGCTAAAAGCTTGTATAATATACTCGAGGAGGCGCTATATCTAATGAAGAAAGAATAGTATAAAGAAGTTATAATAAAGAAGATTAACTTAATTAAAGCTACGATAGTTAGTAGATCTTAGGGCATTCGAGTTATTTAGGTTATTAGTATAACTAGTAGGATAGATATCCTATAAGTTAGTATATTGATACTTTTTATTAACTACTAATATCTGGCTAGTTTATAATTAGTAAGTATAGGATACTAATAGAACTGGCTCGATACCCTGAATATAGAGTGAAGATTAGTAGATAGAACTATACTATAGTTAAAGGCGTGACTTATATAATGAATATAGAAATTTAGAGCATTAGATTAAGAGATAAGTAAAATCAGGAGGAAAGGCTATAATTCCGGAGCTATCTAATTTCAAGAGCTATTCTTAAAAAAAGAGCTCCGGATATAAGAGCGTTCTCTACTTTTATTTTAAGTTATAATTAGAGATTATATTATAATAATAAAACTAATACTAAGTTAAGTTAATTAGCTTACCGGTTAGCTATAATAGATTCTATAACGCGAGAAACACTTAAAGTCTTTTAACGACTTCTATAGCTTATAATAAATATGAAACTTTAAACTTCTTCGCCTGGCTATTCGGTATATATAGTTTTTTTAGCCTGACCTTACTCTTCTTCTTTTTCGATTTCTTATACAATATAAAGATAATCTCCTCCGTAGGGATTAGAATAAGTACTAGAATAGGTTACTTAAGTATCTGGAAAATATTAGTAATTATAATAAAGCTTATGAATAAGAAAGAATAAACTTATAAAATCGCTTTCTTCCTGCTGAATATTCGAGCTAAGATCGAAGTCGTTAGTCTCACTTAGTATAAACGAGCTATAGATAGAGAGCGACAGAGACTTTAGTATATCTATAGAGTACGACGAAAGCTCTTCAGAAATAATACCTAAGGCGCTCTGATATTATAATAGTTCTAGATATATAAGTAAGTTAAGTATCTAAGTTCTGGCGACTAGTATACTGCTTATAAGTATTTATCCTCTCTTTTAGAATATATATTTTTCTTTTAAGTAGCTCTCTTTAAGTCTAGTTCTCTTATAACTCGGCTGTAATTTTAGTAATAAGCTCGCTTAGTATTTACGTAACTATAAGAGGATTGAAGACGTTAGCTAGGTTATTAATAATTAATACCTCTATAATCTAGATAGCTATATTATCTATAAAAGTCTTTATTGCTACTTATAAATCTAGTTAGTTAAAGTCTAGTGGATTTTTTATTTCCTACCTTATAATACGCTTCTAAGTAATCTAGAAGCTTGATGCTAGTATACGTATCTATATCTAGTATAGTTCTTAATACTATAGAGTATACGACCGAGGGATCTTTAGGCCCGGTACGTCTACTTCTATTGAATCTATCTATAGGAAATATTACTTCTAAAACTTCTAATAGTCTCTTCTTATTTCTAGTATTAAAGATTTTCTGTATATTCTTAGTGAAATAATAGTTATAAGTAATAGCGTATCTATACTGATTAAGAAATAAGCTATCTATTTCGTCGCTAGCTATCTTAAGTAAAGTTTCTATTAATAGATCGATATAATATATAAGTAATGCCGTACACGCCTTAGTATTTATAAGAGTAGATAGTATATCTTCTATATGTTTCCGAGCTCTTATCTAAATATCTTAAAGGTAGGTTCGAGACATTTTCTCCTAGGGCTTTAATTGCACCTTAAGAAGGTTGCTAATTAATATTAGGCTAAAAGTTCCTAGTAACTCTCTCTCTCTTAAATAAATTAGTATATCTCGAACTTAAGAGATAGCTTTATTACTTTTACTCTTAAGTCTATTGCTCTAAAGATTGATTTATTAACTATTAAGTTGAACTTTTTCAGCGAATACGAGATTTAAGTTGTTTACGATAGCTCGGAATCTACGGGTTCTAGACTATTCACTATTAAGGTCTCCGAAGAAATTATCCTTATATATTCTATTATATAAGGCCTTATAGATAGTTATAAAATTTTAACTATACTTAAGTAGAAATAAGCGTTACTACTTAGCGGTACTATGACAATCTTCGAGTCTTACGAGTGCTTATTATAACTCGTCTAAGATATTCTGAATCTCGCGGATAAGTATAAGTAACTCCGACTTAATATAGTCGAGGAGGACTTTACTTAGATATTCCTATAATTTTATAACGCTTAAGATACTATATAGTAAAGTCTTCTAAACCCCTTAAGAGAAAAAATCATTCTCTATCTGATCCCTTTCTATAGATATAATATTTCTAATATTAAAATCGCAATTCCTTAATATATACTAGCTAAGTCGGAATATATTACCTTATTTAAAGCTAGCTTAACGAAGTCTTTCTCGCTCTCGAAATCTTTAAATAAAGTATCTAGCTTCGTAATTAAGCTTATAGTACGCTTACTATACGGATCTACTGCCTTAACTCGCTTTAGTACTACCTAGAGAGTATAATCGTTAAGAGTAGAGACTATAGCTAATATGATTATCCGAGGATAGCGTATATATAAGTATACTAGCTTAGATATTACTTCCTTTACGTTTTCGTTATCCTTATTATTATTCTTAGTATAGATTAAACTGAGCAGATTAATAATTATTAAGTAAGGTCGCGTTAAGCTAGAAATTTCGATACGAAGTATATTAGACGAAAATCCGCTCCCTAGCTTATTAAGCCTTAGAACGACTTCAGCAGATTCTATTAGAGCTAGTAATTCCTCGAATAATTCTAGTATATACTAGAAATTAGCGACTTTCTAACTTGCTTTTTTAGACCTCTATTAGCTAAGTATAATATTTATAATAACTGACTTCGTAAGACTCTTACGAAGAATAAGCTTAGTAGTAAAGCGAGTATATAAAGTATCTTTACATGGAAATAGTATACTCGAAATAGCCTTAAGATAAGAGCTTTTCCTATTAGATTAGTCTCTATAAACCGCAATCTATAGTAAGGATATATAGTCGCTAATACCAGAATAGCGGAGTTTATCGATTTCGTTAAGTAAATTTAATTACTCTTCTGATCGAAGAGTAGAGAGTTTAATAGTTTTAAAAGTACTTATCTTAAAGGATTAGATTATTAAATTACTTTTCTTTATTATATTATTATAGAGCGTTAGGACTAAAAGATTAAGAACTAGAGTATATCTCCTGTCCGAGGTAGCTAGCGTATTATATATAAAAGCTATGATATATTATATCTGCGATACCTTAAAGTTCAATTAGATTAGAATATGGCTTATTATAATTTAGTGCCTTATAATCGAAGTGAAGCTTAGTAATACGGTATAGTAAGCTAATAGTATACTTTTACTATACGTATCTTATGCAGGTCTTAGGTATACGAAGCCCTGGAGAACTTTTGAGAATAACCTTTTAAATTTATATAAGTGCGTTCTATTCTATCGTTTTAAAACCTATCTCTAATATAAAATAGTCTCTCTACTTCGGGTAATTAACGAATATTTCTTTAGTACTAATTACTATAAGGTTTTTATTATCTCCGAAGAGGATATTATAGCTGCAAATATCCTTAGAACTCTCTTTAGTGCAGATAAGAGGGTTAAAGACCTAAAGAAAAAGGTAGAAGATATTATAGGGGAACGCGAATAAACTGAAAATATTACGAAGGCAGTTCTAGGAGGTATCGAGAATAGCTTGAAGTAGAGTACTCAGATAGATAAGACTATAAAAGAGGCTTCTAGAGAGGCAATTAATAAGGTAGTCGACTTTACTTATAAGTATCTATACTTCTATATGTTAATCGCAGTTAGAGTCTTAGCTATCCTGATACTATAAGTACTTGAAGCCTTAGGGTTTACTGAACTTAGCCCTATTAAAAGTAAGATATATATTTCTTAATTTATTAATAGATATTAATAAAGCTTTCAGGATTATTCGCTACTTAGTAGTAGTTAACTTATCGAGGATATGTTATATAGAAATCCTTATTCTTATTCTTTTAGCGCTTAGGTATAGTCTAGCGATAATGAGTTATAAAGGTTAGTCTATAGGAGATTATTCCAGATAGAGATATCTTATACGTATAAATATTTTATTTCTAGTTCGACTTATTTAATTAAGTCTTTATCCTTTAGTTTAATATTAGATTTATTACTAGTCTTAAATAAATTACTATTACTAGGTATTCGTAAAATTATAAGAGAATATTATAAGATATAATCAGAAAAAGTTATAGGAATAAATAATTAATATACTAATACTCTAAAGATAGTTAATAGATAACGATTTTAGAGATATTATCTTCTAAGGCTATAGGTCTATTATACTTATTGCAGATTTAATAAATCTTATTATACTATCTAAGTCCTTCTGCCTCTTAGGATCCTCTCTATTCTATAAAGGCTAGCTCTTAATCTCCTTATTCCTTCTCTTAATCTGTTATAGATTATATAGCTCGATTATATATGCTCTAAGATAGACTTCAAATTAGTCTACGAATATGATTTTTACTTGCTCGAAGGCAGCGTTTAAACCTCTTAATATAGTATTTAACTTACCTCTATACTCTTATGCTATTACTAGAATCTTCTCCTCGAGTGCTTTTATAAGTTCTTCTTTCTTAATCTTCTATACTACTATATATCTTATAGGCAATATTCTATATAACTGGTAAGCTTAGTAATAGACATAATCGAAGTTAAGTTCTCCATTGATTTTATTTAACTAGTATTACTTAAAGTAAAGCTAAGGATAAAGAAGATCCTTATATTCGTATTACGCTCCTATAGTATCTACTGCCTAAATCTCTCTCATCTTAAGTATAACTCTATCTAGATTATGAAATAAGGAACCTAGTAGATCGATTTGCTATTTATTAGAAATAAGGGATATTCGGACCTTTTAGTGAATTAGACTAACATTCACTTCTTCTACTTTAGAATATAGCTCTACTGCTGATTTAGTAAGCTAGTATCGATTCCTAAGCCCTATAAAATTTCAGAATACTTACTAGCTAAAAACTCTTTAGTAAAGCTATAAAGATATATCATAGCCTCCATATAGCTTATATATACTAGTACCGTATTAAACAGGCTTTATTCGACGTCTAAAGAAGTAGGAAAAAGTTTTAAATATTATTATCTAGTAGTTATATCGAATTGAAATTAGTCGAGATATATAATCGAGCTTTGAACGCATACTGACTTAAATCGTAGAGGCAATATATATAGGCGGATTTTATATATAATAGCTTGGAGAAGCAGAGCGGCTCGATAAAAAGACTTGCAAACTTAAAGCTTTCTATACTATACTTTATATTCGTCTTAGGTAGCTCTTTAATATACTAAACTATAATAGTAGGTAGGCTTTAAGATACTTTCGTTATAAAGTGGAGATTCTAAGTATCCTATATACTTGTTTATTATTAATCGTCGGCAGTAGGCGTAGTTACTATATATAGGATCTATTACTATTAGTATTATTATACCTGAAAAGCGAATTATTACCATGAAATAGATACGGATAGTATCTAGGCTTCCTTCTTGCTAATTACTTCCGATGTAATATAAGTACTATATAAATTACAGAAATTAGTAAGATGTTCCAGATCTTAGTAAGTGCAGGGTTAGTATAGAAGGGGATTATCAGTAGGTTTCGCATTCCCTTATATGTTATTCTTTTATATATAAGGAAATTTATAGAGTAAAACCTTAATATCTTAATTATTAATTAGAAGATTAGCTATATTACTAATTAAGAGAGAGAGTCTTATGAATTATATCTCTATTTCTTTCCGCCTGAGGTATTAAGCTTTATCTAATATATTACTTAGTATTTAGTTAATATACTAATTAAGTAGTAAAGAATATGTTTCGGCATAAAGCCTAAGAACGTATGCCTCTATCTATAACGATTCTGAAATCTAGAGCTAAGATATCAATACGCTACTATAGCTTATAATAACTAAAGGACTCTATTATATAATCCCGCGTTTACCGCGAGCGCGACTGATTTATCGAAGCTATCTAAGAAGATAACGTCTGCCGCCTAGTATTATCGCACTATAATAGCGATTACTATAGCTTCTTTAAGCCCTCTTCTCGTAGGAGTTATAATATCTGTTATTTTATACGCTTTCTATTGCGCTTTAGTGAAGATATAGAGAAGTAGGTAGTACGTGTTCCTTTAGCTCTATACCTGGCCGAAGGGAGCAGGAGTAAGCTCGAGATGGAGATTACTTTAATATAGTAAGGCTATTTTATCTTGATCTATAGAAGCGATACCAATAAATCCTATCTAGCAGGCTAGTGATTAATAAGACGACGATTCTAGTCCTAAAGATCTATACTTATAACCTAGGTGATACTTCCTAGCTACTATTATCGTATATTATCCTCGAATATATTAAGAGAGAGGTATTCTCGTACGCGCGGCTAAAGACCCTCTCGGACGAATAACAAAAGCGCTTACATACTTCGCTTGCTGATATTTATATCTAGCTAAGGAGGCTTGAATTTCCGTCGATTAGGTACTTAACTTATAGTCTAGAGGGATATAATATACGAAAGAAGATCGCTACTATCGATATTGATATATAAGAGCTAGAAGGTCTACAGCTTTCTAAGATCTAAAGCTTTTTTTATGATAATAGAGGTTCTCTTACTTCAGCTAATAACTATATAGCGATACTACTTCAGATTACGGATAATACGTTCGTAAGAGGTCGAAATAATATTTCTGAAAGATATTAGGGCGAGGATACTCTATACTATCTCTATATCTTCCGCGAGTATATTAAGAGCTAGATGGATAGCTGCCTCGATTAAGGTCCGTTCGTTTTAGTCTATAGTGATTTAGAACTTTATAAATTAATAGTAAATAATAATACAGATATTATCTTACTTTTAGATTAGAAATAGAGTCGCGCAATACCTCTATAATTTTTCAAGCCTTTATTATAGCTTAAGAATCCTGATACTACTAAATTAGTATAGAACTTCGTCTATCGGGACTACTTAAAGAGCCTCGAGCAATTTCTGGAAATTATACGGATCTGAGAGCGCAAGAAGTATAGGAATAAGTTATTATCGAATATATAGGCAAAATCAAAGGAGGATAGCGGATTTCTTATCGCTAATACCTTAGAAAACTGGACCGATAACGACTAGTTCGCGAACCGATATATTAATTAGAAAAATTATAAAGATAAAGGTGACTTAGATAAATATATAAAAGTATTTATAAAGAAGGATCTAGCTTATAAATTAATTATTAAATAAAAATTATATAAGGGAATTATGTATAAGGTCGAAGTAGATAGACTTAAGGATACGACTGTTAAATTAGCTCTAGATAAACCCGCTCTAGTATATACTATTATAAAGGACTTCTTTCTTCGTTATAAATAGAAAGATATTGTCTAGGTTAATCCGACTATTATATAAATAGCCTTAGGAGTAGCTATAATTATTACTAGGATATTATATCTTCTTGTTAAACGTATTTATATCTTATTAAAATTAGGTTAACTTTATCGCCTCTTCTAATACTTCTAACTCTTGCTCTACTTTAGAATAATCCTTCTCTAAGCGACTGATAGTTAATTAGAATACGTTAATTATATCTTAATAGTTAAGACTAGATAACGCTATGCCTCGAGCGGCCTTTACTGCTTTTGAAGATAATAATATAACTTCTTAAGCTTTATCGTCTATTATATCTAGAATTTTCTATATATTATCCTTTTATATCTGGATTTTATCGCTTAACTCTTTCTTTAGGTCTTTTAGCCTTTGAAGTTCGTTAATATAAGCGTCGGTAATTTTATTCAATATCTTTAAAAATATTTTAGTAATCTGTAGATTAATATTATTATTTCGGCTTAATATGATAAGTAAAGATATTTATACTTTATAGGCTTTATTCATAGCTATTATCAGGTAAGCGTATTCAAGTTCCCGCTAGCGTATTATGCAGATTAGTCACTTAATAATACCGATTAATAGAAGTAACGTCCGTCCTCGCGTAGCGGAAAACCTAGTGTATCGGAAAATTGATTTAATACTTAGTATATATAAGTTACTATATATAATAACGTAAATATAAGTAGTATAATATAACTATTATAATATTAAAAATTAAATATTTTCCTATTATAGTTCCTATAAAAGGCAAATTATAGATAAGAGTTTCGGCTCCTTGCGATCTTATCGATCCTTTCCGGTATACTAGGTTTTCTGCTATATAGGGATAGACGTTAGGATATAATATAAGAAATACTTTTAGAATATTCTATAAGGTAGAGCTAAAGAGAGGATTCCTTACTCTTACGATATATACTAAGATAATATTCAATATTTAATATATAATACTTACTAGTTACTCTTCTCGATTTATACTCTTAATATAATATATTAAGAGTAGGTTTAATGCTAGACTAGCTAGTAGGAGAGCAGTTCTAATATTCCGCCCTAAACGGAATGGATATAATACCGGCGACTATATAAGTTAGTTCTGGGTTTCCTTCTGCTATCTTAATATCGTCGTCTGAATTCGTAGTATATTTTCCGGATAAAAATTTATAGCCTCTCTAGGAATAACTCGTCTAATTTAAGGCAGTAAAGTAGCTCCTATATTAATCCGCGAGTTTTTTCCCTCGTACGATAACTATAAAACATTATAAACTTATATACTACTATCTTCCGTATAATATCGTCTTTCAATTAGTAGTCCTAAATATTATCCAAGGGCGAGAGCTTAGTTATACGATAGTAGATAGAGGTCTCGATATCGAGACTTAAACGTTCTAGTTTATTAAAGTTAGTATAGTTATAGTCGAATATAAGCTCTGATACTACTAATTATTGTTAGTCATATAAGAGCTAAAGCAGGATAGGCAGGAGCTAAGTAACCTTTACTAACTATACTATTTCTAATTCTACTTCTAACTCTAGTATATATTATTAAAGTTAACTAAAGCGTGCAATTTAGCGTTAATATAAAGTTATACCGACTTAAATCCCATTTAGTTATCTATATCTATAATGAGAAGTATATTTTTCAAAATTAGAAGAAGTATATACTAGCTTTCTAAATACGTCCAAGGGACTAAGTTTATTAAACTTAGCTTCTTCCTCGAGTTTCGCAAAGTTGAACTCGGGTAGTAACGCGAAGGAGAGAATAATATCGCATTTAGACCTTCTATTAAGAGGATAGAGCCTCGTTTAAATTCTATTAGTAAATAAGTGCAGAAGTTTATATAGATGAATAAGATTTATCTCCTCTTAGACCTCTTTATAGCTTATCTAATAACTACTTAATCCCGAATTGGTAAGAGCTAGAACTACCTTTTTAAAACTTATAAACTATTAGCTCTTCTTTAGCTCTATAAGAAGCTAAGTATATCTAGTCAATAACCTAGTAAATAGCTAGTTAAGCAGATCTGCATATTGAAATTTAATCCTAAGACGATATATCTCTATCGGATTAATAGCTATTATATATACTATACTAGATCGGATATAGTGAAATTACTCTTACTTATTAAGAGGTTAGCTATAATTAAATAGAAGTAGATAGCCTTTATCTCTTTATATAGAATCAGAGAGAATATAGTCTATAGGATCGATAAGTAACGTTTTTAAGCTAACTCCGAGTCAGTTATTAACCTTATTAAATAAATCTTGAATAATTCGTAAGCTCTGCCTTATACTTAAGAGATAAAGGGTAATAAAGTCGATTGCGCGATCTAGTACGTAGGGATAGTAAAGTTATAGCGGCGATAGGTTTCTAGTAGCGAAAATAAATTAGCTAGCTTCGCCTTCTTAGTTAATAACTTTCGACGTAGTAAGTATAGTAATTCCCTACTATCTTTCGCTGCTACGAGGTTAGTAGAAGCTATTATCGCCTTGCTTATAACCCCATAGAAACAGTTAACTATTTTAGGGGATATTTGATTCGCAATTACCTATGAGTTTTTATTATATAGTAAGCTTATCTACTTAATCTTAAATATATACTCTTTTCCTTATTTCTTTCTTTCTAAGATCTTCTCTAGAAAGGTATTTCCTCGCTCCTCTTCTAGCTGCGGATCGTAATCTACGTATAGTTAAATAACGTCTATAAAATCGATAGCCTAGTATAGTATTCGAGGCTAATATAGTAATACTTTACGTTTTACTAAGTAAAGTATCGATCGCATTAGATCATCTCTTTATCTTCGGGAGAGTTGCAAGTACACTTTATAATACTATCGATTATATCGTTATTCTAAGAGTATTAATCTAGGTATAGATAGAGAATAAGAAATAATAGTTATAAAAGGCTTTGAGAGGCTATCGTATATAATTTAATATAAGATTCTTTCCCCTAAGGATATATAGATAATAGTGAGTCGTATAGTTGATTCGAAGTAATAGAGAAAGTTAATAAGCAGAAACTATAACTTATCGATAAGCATAGCTCGATTATATTAGCAAAATCCTTATATCCTAGTAAACCTATTCTTAGATAGAGTAGGGATTATAACGCTAGATAAGGATCTATATATATAGTTGCAGGAGGAGGCTTCTCGACTATTAGAAGGCAGCGGCACGCTAGTGCCTAGGCGCAGGATCACTGTCTCTCTCCTCTAATCTGCTATTAAGAGGCAGTTATACTAGGAGTATCATACGAAAAGGGGTTTATAGTGAATATAGTATTTATATCTATTACCGCGTTCTCGTAAGTAGTAGATCTATATCCTGCAAGGGAAAGTCTACCTTCGAGATTGCTAGAGATATATAAGACCTTCGAAACACTAGGCCGCACCTATAAGTAGCTTACCTTCTATATCGCTTATTTAATCGCTTTATCTCCGGGTAGAGAATTTTATATTTATTTACTAGATTTTCTTAGGGGAAGTCTAAGATATAGCGGACGTAGAAAGCTTAGGGAGATAGACCTAGAGTATATATCCGGAATTATAAGTACAAACTAATTGATATATATAATAAGAGTTTAGAAGAGAGGAGCTAGTAATAGTAGAAAGTAATCCACAGAGCAGAAAATACGATCGAGGAGATAATATACTTATAGCGAATCAAGTTATTTACCGGAGGTACTAATAAAGATATACGTTTTTGCGAGCTAATACTAGAAGTAGTCTTTAACCTTTTCGGTGGGATTAACTATACGGATCTGCAATAGATACTTATCTTAGTATACCTTAGATTCTCTGCTAAAGTCGCCTTCCTTCTGCTAAGGAGCTACTCTTATGTTTTTTATATTCTGCCTATTAGTAGCACTAATAAGTGCAGATCTATATAGTTATTAACTTATACTGTATTTTATATAATTTATATAGTTAGAGATAACTTAGCTTCTTTAGCTAAGGAACTCTTATTTTATAATAAACGAATAATAGATGAGTTAGTCTTCGACGTGTAAGAATACACGATTCGGTACCTGCTCAGAGTTCAGCTGGTTCTTACTATGATAAGTTCTAACCCTAATTAATAAATTACGCTAATATATATAAAGAGAATAGCCTTGGGACTTATAACACTAATAAACTCATTCAAAAAATCCATCATATCTAACTAGGTTTATAAGAAGGTAAATTAAAGACCGATTAGATAATAAACAATACTTAATTTTCAGGATCTAGTCCTTGAAAATCATAGAAGCTATTCATCAAAAAAAGGTATAATAGCTATGAAAATAATAGTATAGTAAAAAGGAGGCCATTTATCTGGAAGTTATATTTAATAATAAAAATATGAGTATAGGTTATACTATCTATAAATACACGGTATTAGGAACATACCGGTCGACCTTAATTACTGCTTTGCGAATTTATCCTAGAGTATAAACTAGTCAGGGGTATTATACTAATATATCTCTGCTCTTTTTCATAAAACAAATACGTCACCCGCAGCACCTTATTGATATTTCGTAATAAAGATATTTAAGTGTATTACATGAGTTAGGCCGTCGCTATCAAATGTGTATCTTGTAATACCTTTGCTAGCCAAGATATCGAGCTTGATATTAAAAACCACGGGATACAAAGATGTATGCAAGGTAAGAGCGAGAATCAATAAAGTATGTATACGCTCTGAGTTAGATCCTTAGTCTGCTAATATATTTAAGAGGATATACATAATCTTATCTCTCTATACGCAAAGAATAGCTGTTACTGTGAAAATTGAAGGTGGAAATCGGCCAAAGGTCAGAATAATAGAATAATACGTGATAAATTTGACTTGCTTTTCTTACTTCAAGAGAGCTACCTACAGGAGA
>FJUX01000237.1:2070-17488 GCA_900074905.1 Rhynchosporium agropyri | reverse complement strand
TCTTCTTAATTAGATTCTCTTTAGTAATAATATTACGAGATTCACGATCTATAATAGCTAAGTACTCATCGAGGAGGTTATAGTTATTATCTATCTTATACTTTTCAGCTATAATATAAGCCTTTAAAGCAGGAGAAATCTTCTTTAGGATATCCTTAAACTATCTATCTCTAGAGATCTTACTAGTAGTAGCGAGGTTAGTAAACCTAACTCGGAACTAGTTATAAGTTATATTTCTAGCTATCTTCAGGTTCTTGTAAGCAGCTTCGGCACGCTAGATATAATTATAATCGAAGAAGCGCTAGTCTAAACCTCTAAGGATATCAGAAGCAGTCTTAAATTAGCTATTAGTACTAGTATCTATATACTATAAGATAATAGTCTTAGCCTCTCCTCTAGTGCACTTAAAGTAAGCTTTAACTTATATATCGCTAGTAAGGAAGTTACTAGAGTACTTCTCTAAGAAGAGCTTTATATCTATCTTCTAAGTATTATACTTAATTTTACTATTATAATTAGTAAAGAGAAAACAGGAGAACTTAACTTAATAAGACTTAATAACTTTCATAGTATTATCGAGCTTTAGAAGAAAGTAGTTAATAGTAAGTTAGAGATCTACTATAAGAGATCGTGACTTCCTAGTATCAGAAGTAGCTTTAAGGGCGAGAGTAGTAGTTATAGTAGTAGCGATAGTAGCGTTTATTACCTATATCTGCTTATCTGAAAAGCTAGGAGGTACTATAATAAATTCTAGCGGAGAGTTAGTTTCAGTTTAAGAAATAAGTATAGTACTTCGTATTTCCGAAGTAAGAGAAGTTAGAGGTAATATAAGTTATAAAGAGGTAGTAGTAGTATTAATAATTAACTTTAGTAACTCGGAACGAGGTATAAGTGCCTTAGTAGCGTTCTTAAAGGAATCGCTATTATTATTAGACTCTAAGTCGTCTTCTTCTTCCTTAATAGTTTTACTCTTAATAGTATCTCTAATATTCTCCTCCACTAGCGCGCTTTCGCTCTTCTTCTTATTCGTAAGAAATCCGAGTCTATCTAGTATAGAGAGCTCGCGAGTACTTCGGCACGGTAGTATATAGGAGGGCCCGCTATAGCTAAAGGGCGCGTTCGAAAGTGACCTAAAGCTTAATAGTAACCTATTTAAGGGGGTAAAGATTAATATAGCGCGGGAGTAAGTATATTCTTAAAGTCTCTTAGTAGAGTATATATTAAAGTATTAGGAATCTGCCGCTCTAGGTTCGCTTTAGATTCTTTTTATAATACTTATTTCTACTAATAAGTTCACTTCTTATATATATATATAAGGTTATAATCGTAGGTAGGAGGTTCGCAAAAGTCGTAGAGCTTCGTAGAAGTCGTAATATTTAGAGGAGGGAGAGTCGATATTAAGGATACGCGGGGCGCGAGGCTAGGGGCGAGGCTAAGAGCGCAAAATTATCATAATAGGGTTTTTTAGTAAGAATTATACTATAGAGGTAATACTAATTAAGGGAGAGAGTTTAGCTTTCTCTGAAATACTCTACTTCTGAGGTATAGAATTAGATAGCGCGTATAGTCGAAGTTATCGAGTACAGGTAGGGTAGAAGTCGTAGAAGTTATACTAAGAAAGTAGTACTAGCTTTAATACTTCTAAATAGATATTACTACTTCCTAGCGAGATAATTAATCTTTTCTTATATTACAGCAGAAGTATAGGGGTTCGATAACAAGTTATATTCGCCCTTAAGGGTGCGCTAAGTAAAGGGAAGAAAAGATAGAGAGGAGGTTTCTACTCTCGACTCTCTCTCTAGGTATAACCGTAGGGCTATACTAACTAATCATTCTCTAGTACGCACTAACCGCATCCCGCTAGCCCTGCCTGCTATAATGCCTAGGAGCCTGAGGCCGTTATAGTATAGATCGTAATAGCCTATAGGGCTATTTTTAACCTCCGATATACCCTTAACTTAATATACTTCCTCTAGACTATGAATATTAACTGCCTGAACTTTAATTACCTCTAAATCGACTATAGAAGAGAGCTAGGAGTGAGTTTCTATCGATAGCAGATCTGCGAGAGTCGAGCTTACTACATAGTAGTAGTAATTCTGAGGAGGTATTATTTGCGCTAAAAACGTTTCTTTATAAGCTCTTACTACCCCCTAAAGCTTCTATAGCTTCTTAATTCGACTTCGCTATTAAGATATTTATAGAGTAAGAGTATAATATAGCTATAATATTAGAGACGACGATTAGAGAGGGAATAGAGCTTGGAATTAAAGCTGGAGTCTTAAAGGTTATAAAGATGAATTTGAAAGTATTTAAGAAGTAGTATAATTAGTAAGAAGTATAATAAACTATAGAAGAGGAGGAGGAGGAGTAGAGAGCAAATTTCTAGTAATTATAGCTATTTATATACCTTCTTCTTCTTCTTCTTCTTTAAGACCTTAGTACTTATAATAGCGAAAATATGCCCTTACTCTACGTTGAGCTTTAGCTCTAATTCTAATTATACGTATAGCTAGTATTAAGAAGCTTTTAAACTCCTCCTAGGTATACTATTTCTACTTCTAATTTCTTCTAATCTAYRCCTTTAGATCTACGAAACTCTYYTYAATTARGTTGAAAAAGGGGTAATATAGTAGGAGATATTCAAGCTGAAGACTAAAGATAGCATATAAGATAGCGACTTTAGGAGCTCTATAGATAGAGGCGTTATCTATAATAATAACTCTAATTCTAAGCTTAATATACTCTAGTAAGATACTCTTTTYAAGYYAWTTAGTRAAGATCTCTATAGTAATAGAGCCTTAGAAGATTAAAGGCTAATAATACCCCCTTATAGAGCATACTAGTAATATTAACTATCTTATCGACCTTTTTAGAACCCTCGATACCTCTTTTAGAGCTCCTCTTAGAGCCTAACCTCTTCTTCTTTCTGCTATATGTTCGTTATAAGTAGATTTATCAATAAAGTAAAAGTAGTGAGAATTCCAGAATACTATTTTACGCCTCTAAGTAGCGATTAATTCGTTATTTCGTTAGGCTACAGATACTAAGAGTACCTTCTTAGTATATTTGATTCGTTTAAGAGCTTTAGAGACTTCATTAATCGATATATCGATATTATAAGCTTCATAAAGGTAAGTGGCAATCTTATCTAAGTATAGATCTAGATCTCTCTCTAATAGAGCTATGATATATAGCTTTATAATTAGTTATTACTAGCTAAGGACCTCTCCGGCGTCGATTTAGAGCTTTATCTTATTAGATTTGACGATTACGCTAGTAAATTATCTTATATGTTATTCTATACTCTCTTGCTAAGGCGCGCAGGTTAAGATTCTCTCCTATACGTAGTACTTAATCGATTTGGTGTGTTTTCTATACTAGCAGATTAGGAGCTATAATATTGATATTATAGTAGACTCAATATATACTCTATAGATTAAGAGCTTCAAAAAGACATAGTTTAGAGGCAAATCGGTATAGTAATCATAGAGCTTTAGTAGTTTCTAGTTCTGATAATTATAGTATATTAATATTTAGTGGAGTTCATACTAAAAGGCGGTGTATCGGCGTTATTTACTAAAGAATCACGCTAAACCGAAGAATAGCTTATACTTGTGATACTTGTACTTGTAAACATCCCCCACTCGCGCACATATGCAACGAGCGATAGTAATGCTAACGTTAATAACCCCTAATACTGAGAATCTTAGAATGGTATAATTGAAACACTACCCGATAAAATCGTGAATACAGATTGATTGTAATATGTTCTTTACGACAAGATCGTCCAGGCTCTACAAGCGTAGCACATCTGTTAACAATTTGACTCTTGTCGATACCATAGCTCAAGAATCCCCCTAGCACCATGGTGACCATTACTGTCGTGAAGCTACAAATGTTATGGTAACTGTACAGAAACGCAGGAAGAGATCTTATACTCACTTGGAAGTTCCAAGATTGAGGCTATCATTAGATACTCTTTTACATGATATTTCTCAGGATGCTTCACTTTCCTTGAATAATTCAATAGTCAATAGTCAGAGATAGTTTTCTGGGTTCTGGATCATCCATGAAGGCTCTATGGCTGCTTTGGTAGAGGTCTTACGTATTATACAAATATTCCCTTAAGAGCTCATGCAAAGCCGCAGTTGCATTTCGACCATAGAGCCACGAAATAATGAGGCTTATGCCTGTGTCCGAAAGATGCTGAAGGCTTGCTACTTTTCTCGGTTCGTTCCAAGCCTCTCATCCTGGAGGATAATGATAAAACACGTAGTCAACAGCTTGTTCAGCGCCATTTTCTTACATTTTTACCCCATCTCTGTACGGTGCCTGATAGCTCTGCCAATAAGGTAAACTGGGTGTTTCCGTAGGGATTGAATACACGAGGACATTGGTGATAAACTTGGGCTTCGAGACGTCGAAGGCTATTATTAGGCTCGACTTACGGTCGTGTATTCAACTAGTTCTTTGCCCACATTATTATATCTCGAGAATACAGAACTTAGATAAAAGGATTACTTGCACGAATGACTTAGCAGTATGTATTTATTGATAACTTCGTTTGTCATACTTCTTGCTCTCAGGGAATCGAAATTGTTGCGTGCCTGGACAGATGCAAAGGGGTCGAGGCATTCCAAACTTTTGTTTCCCTTTTCCGAAGGGTATTATGACGAGCCAGGTCGCAAGTAGGCACGCAAAAGAAGAGAATAGAAACAGGGTCTTGTACTGTATTGTATTGTCGGATGAAATATCCACTATCACGACTGTTGATATCTCAGGGCTTTCTTTCACCGATAATTCGTAGGCTGCCTGATGTGTCAATTGTCGTCCTGCCTGCCTGCTAAGCGACGACAGATTGAGAACGTCCAGGATCAAGACATTACACAAGGTCAAGGTTCCTCGTGTCAAATGCAAGGTATTATCTAACCTGAGAGGCGTACTATTTCGATCACATATTTACAGTTGAACTAGAGATATACGCAATCTTTAATATACGGAGTAGATACAGAGAGAGCAAAAGTCTTCTTACGAAGCGGAGGAAATTCGTCTTCGACGAAGTGCAAACCTGCTAACCGGCACGATGAAGTATATTGACAATCGAAACTCGATTGTTATGTTATATATAATTCTCACAACATTATACATTAATAAATCAATATCACATAAGCTTCTAATGACTTTACTGCGAGTTATATCATTAGATGACGAATTCATAACGAGCTTGCTAAATCGCTTCGCCGGAGACGAACTTCCTTGGCCTCGTTAGTAGGCTGTAATCGGATATAAGTATCTCAGGCATCAAGGCCACCAAAGATGGATTGCATCGATTGCCCCCACCATCTATATAATATTGAGCTATCTGTGGATCACTAGTTGAAAAAACTAGTCACGTGAAACGCTATAATTAGCTATAGCTAGGCCTTAGCAGATGCACGGCCGAAAAGAAGGAATATTAAATATTTTCAGGCTACTTAATATTCGTATATTTCGTTTACGAGCCCTTTACGAGCCCTTACTATCTATTGTTTTCATACCCTCTACTAATAGAGTCTTCTCCTCCTGAATAGTATTCGAACTATAATTAGAATCGATTTATTAATAACTTTCGAACGAATCGTATAAGCGCGCGATATAAGACGTATTTCAGGTATAATATATATCTATTCTTCTAGCTTCCGGTCTGAAACTAATAATAAGTAAGTAGATTAAGCGCTTTCCTAATAGCTACTTAAAGAAGTCGATCTTAATACTTCTTAGCGGACTTATAGCGCGTCTATTATAAGCCTTCTAGCTACTTCTCGACCTGCGAAGCGCTACTAATGAACGCGTGTATAAATCGAGGCTAATATAGCTACTTAACTTAATCGATTACTTTCTTTATCTTCTTTACCTCCGGAAGAGCTTCCTTTATAGCTTATATCTGCTCTAGTAGTACCTGCTCTAGTAGTACCTGCCCTAGTAGTACTTGCTCTAGTAGTACTTAGCTTAATAATACTTACTCCAGGATAAGCTATTCCGTATAGATTTCAGTCTATTTTCGCTATTATAAGTTCGTAAGATATTAGTTAGATAGATTATTAATATACTAAGTGCGCTGTATTTCACTAGATCAATAAAGCAGGGGCTAGGAGTAAATACGAGCTCTATTATAAAAAGGGGGCTATTTATATAGAGCTATTACGAGAAATACCGGACGCTTTATAGAAGTTATTAGATAGTATAGATCTGCGAAATTAATTGTTTTAGCAGAATATACGCTAATATAATACAACTCTTTCTTTTATATCTATAAATACTAGTAAAGAAGATCGTATTAATCTTAACTATAGATTAACTACCTTTATAGCTTATAGGGAGCTATATTACTTATAAGAGCTCTTAATTCCTAGTCTGCGAATAATACTTATCTTTACTTAGTTATTTTTCTATAACTCTAATTATATAACTAACGTTCGACTTATATATTATGATTCTCTTAATACTATAATTCTACGCGACTTATATAAGATAATTATTACTAATAATCTATTTATAGTTATATACTAGACCGCTCGAGAGCGATTATAAGTATAAGATAATAATTTTCAGATCGTTCTTAGCTTATAAATACGACTAGTTGTATAGACTAAGGCTGATAAAAGACGTAAGAATCTTCTGATTATAAATAAGGTTATAGAAATTATCCCGAATAAGTTTAATAAAGCTAGCTTTCGCGATATTATATTTATAGTCCGAGAACCTTATTATAACAGATTATATTTATATCGAGTATATATTACGAATCTAATATACTTTCTATTAAGTTATCTATTACTCTTTCCTTATAGCGAGCTAGGGTAGTATTAGTCTTTACAGATCTATGATCGAGATCGAATTATAAAACGCTTAGATTAATAGTTATTTTATAGGTTTCGGCTCTTCTGATAAGCTTATTAAACCTTAAACTTTTTCTGTATAAACTGCATGTTTTAATAATATGTTATCGATATCTATATCGCCTATTATACTACTTACTTAGAATAGATAAAGAGGTATTAAGATAATATACATATAGATATATATAATAGCTCTACAGATATGCTTATTAGAACCGATAGCGACTCTATAGATTATAAGTATTAATTTATTCTTCTTTCTTCTTTCGTTAGAAGCGATCTTTTTATATAATAACTATTTCAAGATTCTATAGCTATAGTACGCTTTTTCGAACGACTTATATGTTGGATTTGTAACCAGTACCTTGGCCAGTTTTGCCTGCATCGGCWTACACACCCTGTACCTTGTCAGTACATGGTCTTAGTACCTGGTTCAGTACCTTGCGCATGTACCTTGTTGTACCTGGCATCTACACCCTGTACCTTGTCAACAGCCTGTACCCTGCATACTCTATTAGAGTTATCATGAAGGTTCTCGATAGAGTTCTACTACTCTCTAGTATATATATCGTACTTCTAGAGGTTTCTACTGACGTAGTATGATTCTACGGYATACGTGTCTTCTTCTATGGAGTTCTGTATTACGTAGTATAGAATATTCTAGAGAGCTCATATAGCTATATAAGTAGCTAGAATCTCTCCTGTAGGTAGCTCTYTTSAAGTAAGAAAAGCAAGTCAAATTGATCACGTATTATTCTATTATTCTGACCTTTGGCCGATTTCCACCTTCAACTTTCATATTATACTCTTTATTACTTTTACTACTAACCCGCGATAGCTCGAAATCGTCTATAAGCTTTAGAAAATATTATCTCAGCTAGTTGATAGGCCTAATATTATCGTACGCTTCTTTCGTTTAAAGATTAAAGAGCTTCTTAATAACGTTAAAAAAGGAGCCTTTAGAAAACACTATACTTACGTATATACTATTAAGTATTAAAAGCGTAGTTTACCTTATCTTTATCTTCTTCTTTAGCTCGAGAGTATAAGTAATTATCTAATACTAATTAGAGTCGATAAGACTATATCTGCGGAAATTCCGGATAAGGCTATAGACCCTATAAGTGAGTCACGAGAGTTAGTATTAAATAATATAACTTATAGGCCCTATAGTCCTGACTTTCCGAGTACTCCTTATATAGCTCGTAAGCACGCTAGCGATCCGTTATAGTATTAGAAACACTTTCCGAAGGAGTTTCAGCTAACTATAGTTATTATAGAAGATAATTACTCTTAATATCGTTATTAGTAAGATAACTGAACGTTTATAGTTCGTAAAGATAACTGAGAAGTTACTTTAGATAATAGATAAGTAGTTCTATATAATCTATATCTTCTTAATCGCTATCGATCGTATATTAATATCGAAGTTTATAGGTTAATATAAGCTATTAAGTATATCTATAAGTACGTATATAAGGGTATAGACCGAACGACTCTTACGATCTTAAATACGAATAATAAGATTATTTATTATATATAAGCGTAATATATAAGTCCCTTGGAAGCTTTATAGCGACTCTTCGAATATCCTACTTATAAGGAATTTCCGCTTATATAATATCTTATAGTTTATTTATAAGGAGATTAAATTATATATTTCAAGCTTAGTTTATCTATAGAAGAGATAGCTATAAAGCGAGATATAGCTTATTCTACTCATATAAGCTTCTTCGAATTTAATATCGTAAACCTTACTATCAGGCTATAGCTATATTCGGAGTTTCTAGCTTATTACGTCTAGGATTAATCGACCTGTAAATAGCGTTTACGAAAGAGAGAAAGTTATTATATTAGTTATATATAGTATAAAAGTAAGGCAGGCTTTATTAGTAGTGAAAGATCACTTTAAGATATCAGAAGATAGAGAATAAAAGTAGTCTCTGAATATTAATTATAGAGAGCGTTATCTCTTCAGAAGGAAGAGAGAAAGCTTACTTTAAATATATAAGGAGATTATATAAGTATATACTAGGCWATAYAGRTAATTAAATATAACGTGACTATATATAATAAGTAAAAGTATATAATACACCCCCTATAGTTATCTCTTAGTATAAGGCTAGAGATTACTATTAACTACACGTATACCTTTACCTAGTTAGTGAATATAAAACACCTTAAGTAAGTAAAGAAGCTTCTAAACAGAGAGAGTGAATTCTACTATTTATATAAATTAATAAAAGAAAGTATAGATAAAGTATATAAACTAATTAAAGCTAAGGTAACTATAGATAAGTAAGTTATAAACAAAGGAAATTATAAGGCTATAGCCTTATATATAGTATAAAATCAGCTGCTTCTAAGCTTTAAGTGATCACTAAGTATAAGAGTGAAAGTAAATAGTCGTATAGAAGCGTTCAATTGAATAAATAGCAAATCGAAATCCAGGTTATATAATTAGAGAGTTATAAATAGTAATCGTAATTAATTAAGTAATCTTACTTTATTATTATTTATTAATTTTAAAAGAGTAAAAGAAGTACTCTAAGCAGAAGACGCTTCTAGATCGAAAAGGCACTCTAGGCAGCTAGCTTTATTTACTTATAAAAGTAAGTAACTAAAGCCTTATAAGTATATAAACCTCTTATCTCGCATATGGAAAAGTTCTTCTTACTTTAAATATAATATACTAAGATTCTCTGCGCTTACTTCTCTCCTTCTATTAATAACTTTATTTCAAATCTTTTATTATTATTATTATATCTTCTAACTCTCTAAATAAGAGATAGTGGAAAGAGAACTCTTAAGAGTTAGATATACGTCCTATATTATATCGTATCGTACACTTTCACCTGTCATGCACAGTCACGTTATATCTGATTATCTGCATAGCCTAGAGTATACTTATATGATCTCCTTATATATTTAAAGCAAGTTTTCTCTCTTCTTTCTAAAGGGATAACACTCTTAATAATTAATATTCAGAGTCTATTATAACTACTTTCCTATCTTCTAATTCCTCTAAGTGATCTTTTAACCTCTATTAAAGCCTGCCTTACTTTTATACTATAGTTAAGAGCTATATCAATATATCGCTTTCAAAGCTACCTATTATATATATAGAAGTAAAGCTTTAATCTAGCTTTTGATCACTAGAGTTACTATTCAGACCTTTTATAAAATATTAATTAATATTCTATAAGCTTCTTATAGCTTTTCAACTACTTAATCATATCTTTTAAAGATCTTTCTGACGATTCACTTAACTTTAGTAATAAAATAGTCTGTAAGAAGCTAGAGTAATAGCTAGATTAGATCTCTTACGTTCAATTTATAGCTAGAATAATCGGGGTATAGTAATATATAGACCTAGATCTATCAGATTAGGTTTCCCTAGCTAAGCTCCTTCAGATTCGACTATAATAGCTATAGGAGATCGCAGATAGCGAGAATCGAAGCTCTAAAGCAGACTATAATATAGAAATAAAGGCTTAGGAGCTTAAATTAGTCTAATAAGCTAAAGAGCAGATTTCTGAGCTAACTAGAAGCACTCGAGACACGAGTCAAGTGCTCGATACTACTCCTGCACGCCCTATCCTAACTAAACCTAAAAAACCGGTTATAACTACTATAGTATCTCGAAAATCTGAAGCAGAGATCGAAAATAAGCAATTTACACTCGATCTCGCTACTTATAGCTAAAAGGCTCTTACTTACGCTAAAATCTACGTATAGATTAAGAAGTTAATATCACTTATCTACTTAGCCTTAGTAATCAAGGGATTACTAGTCGAAAAGAGAGTAAACCTTTAATACCTTCTTCGAGCCTTAAGATAAGAGCTCTATCAAACTAATATAATTATTTAATCTAACGCATAGAAGGCTTATAGGCTTTATCTTACTATAGAAGTATCCGCTAGAAGTAAAAGAAGAGGTAGCAATTTAAACCCTTAAGCTTAGATCGTTAAACTTCAAGCTCTGATCAGAGATTATATACTTTATAAGGTCCTAGATATCGAAAGATCTTTCGGAATTATAGATTTTCTGAATATAATTAAATCTTTCGATTACTTCTAAGTAAATAGCCTTCTGATCGAGTATTAAAAAGCTAAGCTATACGGAAGACCCTCTCTATATACTCTTAAGGAGATCGCAAAGGAGTTCTATATAAGTTAAGTTAATTATATATATTAGGAGTTTCAGAGTAGTACGACTAAAAGTTAAAGCGTTTTCTTAATACTCAGATCTCGAAGTACTACTAAAAATACCTTATCTAGCGTAGCTACTAGGAGATCAGATCAAATCGAGTATATATACTCTTACTTAAAGGATAGATCTTATACTTAGAAACTAATAGACTATACTAAACTATAGCTTACTATATATAGATAAGTCTATACTACTAGTAAAGATAGTACTCTAATTTCAGTTAAAGCTCAAGATCTAGAGGTTAGTATAATAATACGCTAACGATTCGTCTCTAGTAAATAGAAAGATCTCCGAGCTAGCTATAGTATAAATCGCTAGATCTCTTAAGCTATTTAAAATCTCTTTAGCAAAGTATCATAGGATTTAAAGCATAAGTTAAGTTTCCTCGGGAATATCTTAGATAAAAATATAAAATAAGGCGGAAAGAAAATAGAACTAATTATTATTCCTTTCCTAGATAATAATTAAGAGCTTATAGAATCACTAAGTATCTTTCTAGTTAGGAGTAGAGCTTATCCGATCTCTTAATCGACTCTATTTAATAACTATAGAGCTACGAACCTAGTTAATAATCGTAATCTCTTAGTTAAAGGATCCTTTATTAAGTCAGGGATTAATAATTATATAGAGAGTAGAACTTCCCAAATCCCTATTAGTAAGCGCGGAACCTAGCTAATAAAAGGGGTCCTTTTAGGACTAGATAGGAAGTACTTTAATCTTAAGCTCTATAATATTATAATAATAGATAGCTTTTATACTAATATCATCTCAGAAGCTCGATTATTAGACTTAGGTATCTAGTACTACGGATTAGACTATACCTTACGCTAGAGAGAAGAAGGAATCCTATAGATCTCTCATCTAATTATTCGAAAGCTTGAACGAAAATAGAATCTAGTATTCTTTGAATATAAAGCTCGTTCAAACTATTCATCTTCAAAATAACTCCCTCCTTTAAGTGTAATAAGTATAATAATATACCTAATATAAGTTCATATATCTTTAGATCTATCTATTAAAAGATCTATTACTAAATCAGCTTAAAGAGTAATTAATAGAAAGGATTCCGAAAAGATATAGTATCTAAGAGCTAGTTACCTTATACTAGATACTCTTAGGAAGCTCATAAGCTACGCTTAAGGAGTCGTGATCACCGAAGGGGTAGGAAAGTATAAATATAAGTATTATATAGTAATATATACTTTATAAAGGATCTCCAGATAGCTACCGGAAAGGAAATCCCCTTATCTATTTTAGAGGATAATATAAGATCTATTCGACTATCTAGTATACTAGGGGAGATTATAGTTACTTCTGATTAAGTATAAGTATAATAGACTAATTATTACCTTTACTTTGAAAACTAAGGAATATAATAAAATCTTTAAGTATCTCGAAGCTTTCGAAGCCTAAGTAAGAAGGCAATTTAGCCTCGCTATCTGCGTATTCAAATATGATCAGGAGAAGGCTATTATAGTAATTCAAGGATTCATACGCTATCAGAAGTAGTATTCAAAGATCGGAATTAAGATCGAGCTTTCACTAGCTAATACTTATAAGCTAAATAGCGGAATTAAAAAAGTAGAGTCGGAAATAATATCTAAAGGAATCTATATATAACTATTAGCTAATCTCCTAGACTTCCTAGGTCTAGAGTAAACTTTAGCTACTACTTATCTATTTAATAGATTACCTAGAAGAGGTAATAATTAGAGATCTCCTCTTAAGGAGAATAATAGATAGTTTCGTAACTATTTCCGATTTTACGATCTAGCTATTATTACTCGCTTAACTATAGATTTCAGACTAAATTAGAGCTTGATTTATATATATAGATATAAAGTATACCTACTAATAAAGGAAAGGATAAAAAGATAAGAAAATCGAGCGTTTAAAATCTCGGTAAGAGCTTATATCGGGTATTTAGTTAGCTATATAGCCTCTAATATCTATAAGATCTAAGTTCTTATTCTTTGAAAGATTATTATTACGCGGAATATATATTTTAATAAAGATAAATTCTATATCTCTTCGCTAGAGGAAAGAACTACGATTACTAAAGAGGAAGCTCAAACGATCTGCGACCTTATTAAGGAAGCTGAAATTCAACTTATTTAAGCTAAGCTCCTCGATAGTATTTCAGAAGATATCCCTAAAGAAGTCTCTTTAGAGATCAAGTTAAATAAAAGAAGATCAGAAGATCTCCTTAATCCTTTAGTTCACTTCATAGAAGCTCGCGATACTCGAGAGAGTTAGAATCTAAAGGTAAAAGGAACTAATAACTCTTCTAGAGATTAGCTTCATTTCACTAGCCTTTAGACCTCAGAAGCTACCCTATTAGTAAATATATACGATAAAGAGATAGCGGGGTAAAGCTATAATATATCAATCCTAGAGCTTACTATAGGTATAGTATAGAGCTCAGGGGAGCCGGCTATAAGTAAGGAAATACTACTTATAAACTACGAAAGGAATATATAAATTAAGAATAAGCGATATACTTACTTCTTAACTAATTAAGTTACTAAAGAAGCACTTATATTAATAACTCGATTATCTAATATCGAGATACGAATCCTATATAAACTTCCGCCGGAGGAGTATCAAGTGATTCTCAAGTCTTCGATCAATAAGTCAGATACGGAATCAGATTCGATAGAATCCTCTGATAAATCTATTAATAGATTATTAGAGGAAGTACCTAGAATACGATTAAGTATAACTTAGAGCTTAAATTCTATAAAGAAGCTTTTAAAAGTAAAGAAAAAAGCTATAAATAAACCTAAGTATCTAAAATAAGTAAATAGTACTCTAGTATTTCAGATTTTAAGTACTATAATTACTTAAGGACGCTTAGAACGCATAGAGAACTCTTATCGAAAGATCAAAAGTAAATAAACTCAGGGTACTTAAGTAATAAATAATCTCTCTTATAAGGAATCTCTAAAATATAATCTCAGGTTATAAATAGATCCTTATATTTCTACACTTATACTTAATTAGTATATAGAAGCAGAAGAAGATATCACTAACCTAAGAATAGTATACGAAGTAATCTCGGCATCTTTTAAAATACGCTAGACACTTAAACCGAATAACTTAATAATAGCTACTACTATAGAAACTTAGTCTCTAAATATTAATAAAAAGCTTAAACTTCTAAGGATAAAAGTAGTTAATCTCCTACTAGAATTAAAGAGATTTAATAATCTTAAGAACTATCTAATAAAAGCTTAGTTTCTTAAAGATATAGATCTAGAAATAGGAAATATAAAAAAATAAAGCTACTAGTAACCGGAGATATATAATTAGTATATAATATAAACGCTTATTCCTCTTATATAAGTTTTCAAGTATAAACCTAATAAGGATAGATATATTAAAAGATATCGATCTCGGATTATAGTTAGAGGTAATCTTCAAAGCGAAGTAATAATCATTTCAACCTACGCTAGCACGCTTAACGCTAAATCATTCCGAATAGTAATAGCTCTTATAGTACACTTCGATCTAGAGATCAAGTGCTTTAATATTATAAATATATTTATTAATACCTTAAGGGATATTAAAGGAGAAAGAGTATACTACTCCTTTCCTCCTAGAAGATCAAATCCCGGAAAGGTACTTAGAGTCGATCGCGCTCTCTACGGAATAAGAGATTCTYCATACTTATAGTATAAATATATAGCTAATACTTTAACTAAACTTAAGCTATCTCTATATCTAGAGGAGCCTTATATATTTATAGATAAAGATTATAAATTAATAATTATATTCTATATAGATAATATATAAGTACTCTTTTATAATAATAATAAGGAGCTCAGGTAGGGCTTTATCGATCAGCTAAATACGAAATACGATATATATATTCTCGGAGATATTAAGTAATTCCTTAGTATTAGAGTGCTCTATAATAGAAAGCTCAAAACTATCTTACTTATATATAATTAGTATATTAAAAAGATCGCGTATAAGTTTAATTAAATAGATAGAAACTACCTAACTATATTACTCTCTTAAATTAATCTTATTAAGAACCTAAACTAAGCTTCAAAGAAGTTAATTAAAGCCTTCTAAGAGAGAGTAGAATTAGTTCTTTATACCGCTATTATAGTATAACTAGACGTTTTATATACTATTTTATAGCTCTCTAAGTACTTAATAAATCCTTTATCAGATTATTTTATAGCTATCTACTAGCTAATCTGATATCTTTATATTACTCGATTTCTAAGTATTATTTATAAAGGAGAGCACTTAAGAGTCTTAATAATAGCTTCTAATACTTTATTTACAGATAATCCAGATTCTAGAAGATTATC
>FJUX01000275.1:0-13754 GCA_900074905.1 Rhynchosporium agropyri | reverse complement strand
GTATATCGTACTTCTAGAGGTTTCTACTGACGTAGTATGATTCTACAGTATACGTGTCTTCTTCTATGGAGTTCTGTATTACGTAGTATAGAATATTCTGGAGAGCTCACATAGCTATATAACTAGCTAGAATCTCTCCTGTAGTTAGCTCTCTTCAAGCAAGYAAAGCAAGTCRAATTRATCMCSTATTATTCTGTTATTCTGACCTTTGGCCGATTTCCACCTTCAATTTTCACACTAGGTTCTCTAGTAACCCTAGCGATACGTATATCTTAGCTGCAAAAAACGTACTTAGATACCTTAAAGGTTCTATTAAACTAAGCTTAGTTTATATTAATAGCTCTAGTAAATATATTAGCGGATACTACGATTCTGATTATATCAGAGATATTAGTACGGCTAAGTCTACTAGCGGCTATTCCTTCTATATAAGAAGCTGCTTATTCTCTTAGAAATCGAAGTTGCAATCGATAATAGCTTAGTCTACTATAGAGGCTGAATATATAGCTATTAATTCGGCAGTTAAAGAAGCAGTCTATATAAGATAACTTCTTACCGAATTAGGCTATTACTTCTAAGAGAGGTTCCCGGTGTTTACTAATAATAATAGCGCTTTATTAATCTCTAAGAACCCTTAATTTCATGAGAGAACTAAGTATATAGCTATAAAGTACTACTTTATAAGGGACTTAATTAATTAAGATACTATAGATTTAATCTATATTAGTACTCTAATGCAAAAGACAGACGGGTTTACTAAAGCCCTAGATAGACCTAAATTTAAGGAGTTTATAAAACATCTTAAACTAGCTTATTAGAGCTAGTTATTCAGATTATTATAAGAGAAATTAGGTTTACTTAACTTAGGAGGGTAGCTAAGAAGTAGTATTTCTATTCATTATATTTCTTTTATAATAACTCCATATCTTTAAAGGGTAGTCGACTAGTAACTTAATACTTTCAAAGGGTAATCGATTAGTAACTTACTTTATATAGTTCTATTTTAAAACTAACTACAAGGCTCTGATTAAGAGGGCGTATTAGATTTATAACTAGTACCTTAGTCAGTTTTATCTATATTAGTATATATATCTTATATCTTATTAGTATATAGTATTTACATCTGATTTAGTATCTTGCGTATATATCTTATTATATATAGTACTTATATCTTATATCTTATTAAAAGCCTGTATCTTGCATACTCTATTAGAGTTACTATAGAGGTTCTGTCGTACACTTTCACCTGTTATACACAGTCACGTTATGTCTGATCACCTGCATAGCCTAGTGTATGCTCATGTGATCTCCTTATATATTTAAAGCAAGCTTTCTCTCTTCCTTCTGAAGGGATAACGCTCACGACAATCAATATTCAGAGACTACTTCAATTATCTATCTCCTGATACCTTAACGTGATCTTTCACCACTAATAAAGCCTGCCTTACTTTTGTACCATAGGTTCTCGATAGAGTTCTACTACTCTCTAGTACGTATATCATACTTCTAGAGGTTTCTTCTGACTTAGTATAATTGTAAGATATACGTCTCTTCTTCTATGGAGTTCTGTACTACGTAGTATAGAATATTCTAAAGAGCTCAAATAGCTATATAAGTAGCTAGAATCTCTCCTGTAGTTAGCTCTCTTCAAGCAAGCAAAGCAATTCAAATTTATCACGTACTATTCTGACCTTTAGACGATTTCCACCTTCAACTTTCATATTTTCTTTTATATAGATCTTATTATAATAGAAACTATAGCTAATATCTCTCTAGAAGCAGCTAGATCTATTTCCGCTATTACTATTATATTATATAGTATTAATAAAAAAACTCGTTAGTATTACTACTATTTTAATCCTATAAGAAGTAGTTCTCGAATACTATAATAAATATAATCTTATTGACTAATTTCAAAAATATATAGCTTTTTATTCCTTTCTTCTATACTCTTCTATAACTAGACCTAGTTAATTTATAGTTTAGTAATACTTCTGATAATATTAATAAAGTCTTAGTTAGATTTAGCTAAATTAGCTAAGAGAATAATAGATCTAAAGGTAGTTATAGAAGGTTTAGTAATAAGTAGAATAGAAAGAACCTTAGTATATTTAGATATAAGATCTCTTAGTTCTTTCTTCTAAGATACCAAAAGGTCTCTCTCTTTCTTAAGAGCTTAGTGTGACGTCAGGGGTAATCTGTAGAGTGATTGATTAGACCACTCAGCCAACTCACCCAAAAGGGTAGAAGAATAAGGTGGAGACCTTATCCTTAATCGGCTAGAAGGCGTTACAAGCGGGGGGGGATGCGCCCGATCGTAACACTTAGATTATCTTCTTGCTCTTTATAGTTTCAAGAATAAACTTTATAAATTTATTAAACTAAGTATAAATAGAAAGGTTCGATTCCTTGACTTTATAATATCGAGCTATCTTTTCTGATAGAGAACTAAGTAGTCTTATAAGGAACTATCGACTTTAGTTAAATTTACTAATTATATCTTTACTCTTAAGATTATTCGATATTTAAGAGTAAAAGCAATAGAAGTCTTTAAATTTACTATTATAATAAGGTTTATAAGTATATTAATTAAGGAATATAATAGAACCCCTGATCTAAAGTTAATTATAGTTACGAAACTCTAGTTTTAAGGTCTTAGATAAAGTTTCCTAATTCTTATTATCTTTCTACTTTAGTATTATCTTTATAATATCTTATTAGATATTATTACAATAATAAGATAAACTATAATAAGTTGCACCTAGGATAATGCTTAACGCTGAGCATCTCGCTGACTAATACTACTAAGGCACTAGTAGTAGTAGTACTATATCTTCTCCTTTTCTATCAAGGAAGAATTCTCCTCCGCTCTTTAGCTAATTCTTCCTATTAATTAAAGATACTATTTATATTATACGTATACTTTATACTCGCCTTATGATATTAGAATTAGCTTATAAAATAAAGTAAAGTAAAGTAAAAGATTAACGTCGAGAGTCTTACGACTAATTAAAATTTCTAAATAGATTTATAATATACCTAATAAGCTGAGTCAGCTACCTAACGCGAAGTCTAGCTACTATCGATTATAGAGGTTCTCTAAAAGTAAGTAAAGGATCTCTAAATATAACTAGAAGTAATAATACTAGTAATAGTAGTAGGAAAGATATATTAAGTCCTCCCTCCTCCTGATAAGTTCTCCGGTCGATCGAAGGAGTAGGACGTATAGTTAATAGTAATAGAATTAAAGCTTAAGATCGATAGGAGTACGATTAGTAATAGAGAGGCTTAGACCTTTTTTATCTATACTTCTCTCTCTTCTAAAGTCTAAGGGTTAATACTTCCTTATATATAAAAAGTAGAAATATATAGAAACTAAGACCCCCTCGAGCTAGTCCGCTACCTTAGTAAGATCTATAATAATCCGAATAAAGTTAAGAAAGTAAGATAAATATTAATTAGGTTCTGATAAGGAATAATAGTAGTAATAGTATACTTATTATAATTCGAACGAGCGCTCTTCTAAGCCGGAGCGGATTCCTAGCTAGATAATACGAAGATAACTACCTTAGTAAGTAGTTTAAATAAATACACTAGATAATAGGTTAATAAGCAGATAGTTCTGCTAATAAATTACGAAGATTTCTTATAGTTACTCTTATCCTTAGGAAATCAATTCGGCTTGATATATATAAATAGTAATAGTAATAGTAATAGTTTAGGTAATAGGACTACTTATAGAAAGGATAATATAATAGACTAGGAAACCGGTTATATAGTAGCTACGAAGGTAGCACTAGCCTCCCGTGAGAAACGTTAGGAATAAAGGGATATAGGAAAATGCGTAAGGTATAGTTCTAGTAAGTATTAGATAAGCTAATACTATTACTAAGCTTTATATAATTAATTATTATTAGTATCCTCTAAGTCTTCTGCGGAATAAGATAATACGAAAGGAAAGGTAGTAGTTCGCGTGAGTATTATAAGGATATCGAATACGATAAGGCCGAGTAGGCCTTTACTTTAAGATAATAGCTATAGAATAATTTTTAGAGAAGGATTAGTTTAAAGAGAGGAGTAATATAATAAGTTATACTTAGGATAATACTCGACGCTGAGTATCTCGCTGACTAATAATACTAAGGCACTAGTAGTAATAGTACCGTATCTTCTCCTTTCTATCAAGGAAGAATTCTCCTCCGCTCTTTAGCTAATTCTTCCTATTAATTAAAGATACTATTTATATTATACGTATACTTTGCACTCGCCCCGTGATATAAACGATAAACCTTTTCAGAGTTAGAGAGCTTATAGTCTTCTATAGTTTCTTTAAAACCTTTAGTATAATTAGTAATATTAGATCTAATAAAATATAAGAAATTATTTTTACTTAATATAAGTATTTATCTTTTAAAAATTTAGCTAAGTTAGTTCATTTCGGAATTAATTATAATTAGAACTAGCTTAGGCTTTTAAGTAGTATCTAGTAGAAATATTAGAGAGGAAGAGATAAAGTATTATACTAATTAATAAGTTATTATAACGGGGTTAAGGTTAGGCTCATATCAACTACGCCATCGGGACTAAAAGATCATAATATTCAGCGCATACTGAATATGCCTAACACCGTACATATACAACCGACTATCACGTGCCCATTACAGTTATAAGATATTAGAGCTATTAGAATTAGTAATAAGTATAAGTTTATAATAAGAATCTATTATAGATCGCGCTTAGTCTATAAGGATATTAAATATATCTTATTAATATTAGCTTAAGTTAGTAAGAGACTAACTAGATTAAGGGAAATTAGTAGGGCTTACTACTTCTAAGGTTATTAGAGCGATTTCTATTATTTCTCTAAGGTTTAATAATAAAGTAGAATAGAGGTTCTATATTTCCTGAAGTAGAGTTATTAAGTTATTATAACGACAGCTTACCTGAATATTATATAAGGAGAAGGACAGATACCGAGGCCTAAGTTCACAGGTATTATAGGTATCCCGGTATGACTAGTATCCGACTTAGTATAATATCAGACTAGTACCGGTATATATATATAAGCTGCCTCGTACTCTATATCTCTTCTCTTCCTTCCTTATCTTCTTATTTCCTTAGTAGTAGACTATATAAGATCGCTCTTAGCTTCCCCACTTATTTTATCTTTACTTATATACTAATTTAAGTCTTATATTATTATATTAAATAAGAAGATTAAGATAGCTAGAAATAGCTTAATATAATATCTTACTACTAAGTTAGTTATTTAATAACTACTCGTATATAGCTAAGATTCTAGAGATCTCTAGGATAGCTATAAATTAGGGTTTAATTTAGCTTATTATAAATAGTATAATAGAGGAGGTCTTCGCTAATACTCCTTTAATAACCCTCTTAGTATAAAGGAATTATAAATAGATTTTAAAGAAAGTATAATAAATACCCTAGAACTTTAACCTTTTCGTATTACTACTGAAATAGCTCTAATATACCTTTATTTAAGCTACTATTATAGCTTCTAACTAATAAACTAGAGACTTTTCTAGTTCTAAAGGAACTTAACGCGATCTCTCTTACTTCACCTCTGAACCTAATCTATTGTACCTTCTCTTATCTTAAACGTCTCTTATACTAGAGAATATTAATACTTTATTAAGGAAATACCAATTAAGAGAGAAAGGAAAATAAAAGCGAAACTTACTAGAAGTATAATTACTAAGTACTCTTACTTCTATAGATAACTCGAATCTAATCTATTCCCTCTTATAATGTTTAGCAGACTAAGAGGAAAAGAATAACTCTCTAGAAGATACTATAGATAGATTAATCTCTATATAAGATAAGTTCCTCGTAGGGGTCCCTTGCTTATCTTTAACTCTTCTATTAGAGCTACTATTATAATCCCCGCGTATTCCGGAGTTCAATAAGCTAGTAAACTCTATCTTAATACGTATTACTAAGAGAGAGGATACTATTCCTAATAAACTATTACTTTCTCTTAGCGCTAAATTAGTAGAGTTATACCTTAAGAAGTCTTATCTTATTAAGAAGATCTTACTTCTAGATAATAGATTAGACCTTACTTTCCTCTAGTAGAGGGTATTAATACGAGACTATCTAGCTATAAATACTAACTATTACCTTACGGACCTCTCTCAGCGCGTTCTTATATAAGAACTAGTTACTAGATTAGCTAAGGAGTATCTTACGCCTTAGTACTTTACTAATAAGTTTAAGACTAGCGATAAAATAATCTCCTTACTAGAGGAGAACTTTCTTACTAGTTTAAAAGAAGATAACTATTATAACGCTTTTTACTACTTAGAAATATAATAACCTAGTTAAACCTACGAGACTTTCGCTAAGTTTCGTAGTCGATTTTAAAGCGTTACTATCTAAGGTAAAGTTAAAAAGAAAGAGTAGTTCTTCTATATATAGGATAAGATTATATTATCCTTATACGCTTTAATTCTTATTACTAAACTAATATAGAATAATAATTACTCTTCTATAATTAGATTACTACTTTCTTTTAATACTAAGTATTACTTTAACTCGGAATATACTTATCCTAAGAAAACTACTACTTAGATATAGTATTATAAGCTTACTATTACTATTACGACTTCTTCTAGTTCTACTTCTTACTAGTCCCTAAGCTTAGCCCCTCGATAACCTACTCCTGTATTATACGTACGTACTTCTACCCCGGTATAAGCTAGTACTCCCTCCGCGCTAAAACACTCTTCTACCTCGACTAGAGATACCTTTAGATATTATAGTTATAGATAGCCTAGCTATATTAAGCTAGATTACTCTAACCTGCTTAAAGTATAATTAATCGACGAATTTCCGGAAGAGGAAGGAGCAACTAAAGAAGTAATAGAAGATATACCTTCTGGATCTGAACTAATACGAGAGGGAAATAATAAGGCTTAAGTAAAAACTCCTTCTTAGGTCTATATAAGTATAATCTCTCTAACTTTAACTTTAACTCCTTAATAAGAGGTAAGTAATTTATATACTTAACTATAGTTAGTATAAATAAGCTAAGAGTCTCTATAAATAGCTTAATCGATACTGGAGCGAATAGATACCTGTTTATTAATTATACTCTTACTAGATAACTATCAGAGGCTCTTAGTATTAAAATCGAGCTACTACTTTATTCTATTCTAATATATAGTTTCTAATAATCTATTAGAACTTATATTACTTATTTTATATATTTATACTTTTCTATTAATAGTAAGCGTATTTATAACTACCCTTTTATTCTTCTCGATTTAGGATAATAAGATATAATTATTAGTATTAAATAGATATAACGATTTCAAGTTAAATTCGATACGCTTTATTATAAGCTATTATAGCCGGAACGCTATCTAGCTATCTTCTGATATAATAAGAAGATAATTATAACTCTACAATCTTATAAACCTAGTATTAATCGATCTTACTAAATCGATACTAACGCGCGGGACTTAGCTATAAACTAGCTAGATTAATACTATAAGGGTCAAGCCCCTGGGTTATGGTGCTGGTATTACCAGTACGACTCGCTAACTAAGGCTTAGTTAAGCCTTAGCACTGCGTACCTTTTCCTGCGGCTTCCGGTTAGATTCTTACTCTCTCCTTATCGAACTTATTAAATATTACTATAAACTCTCGTGTATATATTATTTACTTATAATATTAAGTTCTATCAAATAAATAGAGTTAAATACTCCTAACTAGTTTATACTAGAGGGCGCTACGATATTAGCGCTAAACGCTAACTTATAAGCGGAATATATAATAACTTAAGCGGAACTAGTATAAGCAATAAACGAGATATACTAGTACTAATAACTAATAGAGACTGAGCTAGCTTAAGCGCGGTCCGCCTAATAAGAAGTAGATAGATATTAGTAATAGAGCTAATAAGAGCCCGAACGATAGTAGTAAGAATATATAACTAACTCGCTAATAAAAGCTTTAATCGAGTTAATCACGTGTATACCTCGCTCTAACCCCGATAAAGAAGAGTTAGCTCTTATAAGTTAGAAGCTATTATCTTAAGATAATAAAATAGATACTTTCCGGGACTACTTACTTAGGATTAGGAGCTCTTATCAGGTTCGCTTCGCGTTAAAACTAACGCTATCCGCTGATTATTACTAAGATACTATTTACGATACCTTTTTATCTCGAGAACGAATTCGAATACGGTATTTTTAAGAGAAGAGAGATATAATAAAAGGTAAGGCTCCCGAGTGTTTCTTCGCGCGACTCGAGGAGGTCTTCGCAAATAGTAATAAATAAGCTAAAGTACTAGAATAATTAGCGAATCTTAAATACTTAATAAGATAACTTTAGTACGAATACTAGCTAGAATTCGACGGACTCTTACTTAGTATAAGTAGAGAAAGCTAAGAGGATAATATAAAAATCAGTTACTTAAAGAATACTTTCTTAAACTCTATCCGAATATATATAGCTTCTATAGTTAAGATAGCGGATTACTACTAGTTCTTAGAGGAGGTAGAATATATTATTATAAACCTCGAGGAGATAAACTAATTTAAATTAGCTAATAAAAAATAGAGGAAAAGGAATAAGGACTCCGGATTAAACGTAATAGTTAGCTTGCGTATAGCGGGTTCTTCCTTAATACTTAGAGTAGATACTAATAGGAATACTATAATAGCTTTAACGTTTATTAAAAGAAGCTATATAGATAATAAAAGATATCGTAAGAATATAGGAAGTAAGCAGAAGACTAAATAAGTCGACGAAATAGAAAGAGAATATCGCTATAAAAAAGGACTCTATTACTAATATAGAATAGCCGGATATTATATCCGCGATTATACTTATAGCGTAGCTATAAAGCTTATAACTATTAGTTTAGTTAAGTTAAGCTTATTACTAGAGGATAATAATAACTATAAGAATTCTAACGAAAATAAGTTAGGAAAAGACTAGCTCTCGCTCGAAATCAGAAGATAAGAGAGAAAAGAGTATTAGTAGAAAGATAGAATAAATTTAAGAAAGTTATAAATAGAAACCTTATATATATAGATATAATCCTTTAAAATACTTTCAGAATATTTACTCTTATTAATAAAAGCTACTAGTATTATACTATAATTAATAAAGACCTAGCGAATAGTCTTAGTCTCTATTATATTAGTAATAAGACTTATAAAATAAAAAGTATATCTAAATTACTAAGAGGTATAAAAATAGAAGAAGTTATATCTTTCTAAATAAATATTATAAGATATAACGAAATAGTTTACGCTTATATTATCGCTAACTTATCCTTCCCGATTATACTAGGAAATCCTTAGAAAGCGAGTAATAAGATATAGATTACGCTAGAGAAGTATTAGTTCTATTATAGTATAATATAATAATAGATATCAGAGGAGTATAACTATAGGAGTCGCGAAGACTTATAGCCCTCGTATATACCGGACTCTAGCGTATTAATAATAGTAGCTATAGTATCGCTAGATAATATTAAAAAGGTAATATCGAAGAAAATATAGTTAATAATAAAGGAACTTAAAAGGATATTTCTACTAGAGCTTAAGGATATAGCTCTGCTATTTTCCTAATAAGAAGCGAATAAGCTAGTACTTTATTACCTAGGAATTAACTATTAGATTAGGATCCGCAAGTAAGTAGACGGATCCCGACTAGTACTACTATAGGGGCCGCTATATAGTATATCGAAAAATAAACTCCTAGTACTAAGGAAATTACTAAATAACTTATTAGAAAAAGAATATATTCGAGAAAGTATATTAGAAGCTTTAGTACTTATCCTTTTTATAAGGAAACCCGAGGGAGGTCTACGTTTCTATTATAATTACTAAGCGTTAAATATAATTATAATACTAGATTAGTACCTCTTACTACTCATACCGGAGACTTTTTATTCGCTTATAAGATCTAAGTAGTTAACTAAAGTAGATATTATTTTAGCTTTCTATAAGATTCGAATAGCTAAAAGCTATAAATATAAAATAGTATTCTATACTCGCTTTAGTTTATTTAAGTAGCTTATTTATCTGTTCAGTTTATTAGAGGCGCTAGCTACTTTCTAGTAGTATATTAATAGTTTATTATAGAAGGAACTCGGCGAATACGTATTAGTATATATAAATAATATTATTATATTTTCTAATAGATCGAGAGATAATTATATAGCGAAAGTACGAACTATATTTTAGAAGCTTTAGGATAGAAGCTTATTTCTCGATATTAGGAAGAGCGAGTTCGCTAAGAAGATAATTAAATACTTAGGATTTATTATATATATTAATAGAAAAGAGATAAGACTTAACTTAGAAAAAGTAGAAGTAATTAAAAACTAGAAATTACTTATAATAATAAAGGAAGTTAGACGATTTAATAAGTTCGCTAACTTCTATAGGAGGTTTATATCGAACTACTTAAAGATAGCTAAGCTTTTAATTATACTTACTAGTAAGGGAATGCTATTCTCTTAAGGAAAATAAGAGAAGGAAGTATTTAAGACCTTAAAAGTAAAGTTTATTAAAGCGCTTATAATAGCGTAATAGGACCCGGAAGCGCTAATATTTTTAGAAACTAATTATAGTAAGTTTATATTAGGAGGCACGCTCTTATAAGAAAAGAATAGAGTCTTTCGCTCTATAGGGTTTTTCTCACGAAAGCTAAATAAGATAGAAATTAACTACGATATCTACGATAAAGAAATACTTATAGTAGTATTTAGCTTAAAGTTCTAAGCCCCCGAACTAAAGTTAGTATACTCTTTTATAATTTAGATAGATTATAAGAACTTAGAATATTTTATAATAAAGAGATAATTATTAGAATAATAGATACGCTAATATAAGACTTTAGTTATATTCTAGTTCTTTTTAGTGTTTCGCCTAGGGAGCGAAGCGATTATTCCGGATATATTATCGCGAAAGGAGTAGGATACGTTAAGTAAGAATAATAGAGGGTCTCGATTCCGCAGATTTCTAGAACTAAATTCCGTGAAAGATTAGCTAGCACTCGATAGGGAGTTAGTAGGAGTAGTAGTTATTATTATAATATTAGATTTCCTAGCGATATAATTTAATATAATAATAGCTCTAGTTACTATAGTATTAGATACTTTAGTAATATAATCTGACTCGATCCCCCCTACTAATTAGTCAGACTCCGAGGGACTCTTTTAGGATAAATAACTAAATAAATACTAGAAAAAAGTAATTAAAAATAATATGATATATAAAACTATACTTTATATTATTTAGAGTAGAGCTTAGTCTTTATCTAGTGAAGTTAAGCTTAAAGTGTAGATAAGAGACTATAGTATTAATACGAAAGGAAGACTATATTATTAGGGTAAATTATAAGTATTAAGAACTATATATTCCTTAGACTCTACGGAAGATATAGCAGGGGACGATATATTAAGAACAAAGCTAATATAGTCCGTTTATAACGCACTAGTATATAAGTATCCCGGTAAGGACTCTATTACTTTTATACTAAGAAGATAATTATATTAGCTTTTATAATTAAAGTATATTTAATAATTCTTAAGGGACTATAACTACTATAAAAGAAATAAGATATAGAGAGAATATAAACATAGACTCCTTCGATTACTACTAGTACTTGACTAATTCTTTTAAGAGATCTTAATAGACTTTATAACTAATTTACTAAACTCTTAAGGAAACTAATACTTTTAGGTAATTAAGAATAGATTAAGTAAGTAAGTCGTATTAGAAGTAATACTTAGTATAAAAGTAAAGGAGTACGCGAAGAAGTTTATAGACTACTAAGTATATTACTATAGTATACCGAGAGCTATTATAAGTAATAGAGGAACTAATTAGATAAGTATATTCTAGAAGACGTTTTATTAACTTTTAAGTATATACTAGAGATTAAGCTCTATATATTACTTATAAATAGATAGAAACTTAGAGAAAGTGAATTAAGAGGTATAAGCTTATTTATAAAATTTTATTAACTAAGAGTAATTAAACTAGAAGAAATAGCTTTCTATAATATAACTCGTATTAAATAGCTAATATTAAGCAGGACTCGAGATAAGTCTATTCTTTATAATATATAGCTACGAAACGCTATTTCTTATACTATTAGAACTGAAGACTAAAGAAAATACTAAACTTAAGTCGAGCGAAAGAGCTAGAGCTTTTATTATAAAAATAAAGAATATTACTAAGTTATACTAAGCGAATATAGCTAAAGCTATATAAAAGCAGAAAGATAATACTAATAAAACTAAGACTCTAGTACTAATCTACTAGAAAAGTAATAAAATATAGCTAGACTTATATAACTACTAAACTAACTATCCGAAGAGAAGCTTAGATATTAAATATACTAAATATATAATAGAAGAAATATTTTCGCTATTATCTATATAATTATCTAAGATCCTTAGGAATATTTACTTAGTATTTTATACGGATTTATTATAACTTACTAATAATAACTTCTTAATAAGATAAGAGACTAAAAATAAATAACTAGATCTAGTCTTATTTAAGATATACGAAGAGTTTTTAGTAGAATAGATCCTTTATATAAGAGATAAGAAAAGAAGATAAGGAAAGTTTAAGGAAGTACTTATAAAATAGTTAAGTTATTATAAACTAATATAAGAACTCTTAGAAAACTTAGTAGATTCTATAGCTTTAGATAAATATAAACTAAAGTATAAAGATACTAATATATATAATAGACTCTTATCTTAGTAAGAAAAGAAGACGAAAAAAGGAAATCGAAACCCTAAGTAAGAATAAGTAGACCCTAGGGGAAAAGATAAAGAAGAAGGAATTTATAAGAATAAAAAGAGAGAGGAAGTTTCTAATAGGATTTAGTCGAGATCCGGATATTTCTAAATAAAGGAAGTTATATCTTTATAAGATAAAAAAAAAAAAAAAAAAAAAAAGATTAATTTTCAGATTTAATTTTAGATTTTCAAATTCTTAAGAAGATAATACTATAAGAAAGATATATATTCTATTATATCTTCTATAGAGTCCTTAAGAGGCTTAGCGGAGTCCTAAAACAAGAGCTAGAAGTACTCTACTAGTACTAAAAGAGAATAAGCTAATAAATAATATATAGAGTCTGATAATTACTTATATTTAACTCTATTAAGCGATAATAGTAATAATAGAAGTAGTAATCTTAGAAGCTAAAGAACTAAAAAATATTAATTACTAATAAGAAATAAGTAGAGATCGAATAAACTTATATAAAGAGAAAACTAGAGGATTAGAAGAGCTTAAGAGCTTTCTAGGCTTTTAAGATCTTAATAAGATTAGTATAAGCTTTATTTCTAAATAGAATATAAGATAATAAAAAATAAGTAGAGTATAATACTTACTTATTAGTATTAGCGGAATAAGTATAAATAGAATAAGCGATATAAGAGATTTAAGGATTATCGCGTAAGCTAATTACTTTCGCGTAGATTCTAGGAAAAACTTATAAGTTCTTATAATTTTTCTTCTTATCTTTATAGCGAATATATAATCAGGAATAGCTCGACTAAGTTCGTTAGGATTCTATCTAAGAATAAGCAGAGTATAATACTTATAGCTTAGTTAATATAATTAGAGCTTAAGAGAATATAAGTAATATAGTAAATAATAAGAGATATCTAATTCCGCTAGTTTTAGTACGGATCCCGATAATATAATAATAGGATTTTAATATATAATTCGCGAATTTTAATA